>CAUYON010095573.1:0-10607 GCA_963573935.1 Arctocebus calabarensis
TTTTTGAGACAGAGCCTCAAGCTGTCACCCTGGATAGAGTGTGGTGGCATCACAGCTCACAGCAACCTCCAATTCCTGGGCTCAAGCGAGTCTCCTGCCTCCGCCTCCCAAGTAGCTGGGACTACAGGCGCCCGCCACAACGCCTGGCCGTTTTTTTTGGTTGCAGCCGTCATTCTTGTTTGGTGGGCCCGGGCTGGATTCGAACCCACCAGCTCAGGTGTACGTGGCTGGCACCTTAGCCCGTTGAGCCACAGGCACCGAGCCTAAAACATTTAAGTTGTTAAATGTTATCTTTTCAGATTCCTTCCTGAATTGTTTCTTTAGTTATTTTAGTCTCTTGACTTGTGCTGTGCAATAAGATAGTCATTAGGCACCTGTGGCTATTTGAATGAAAATTAATTAAAACAAAATAGAATCAAGAATTCTCTGGTGCATTAGCCATATTTCAACTTTTCTTTTTTTTCTTTAATTTCTTTTTAATTTTTCCCCTACATTTCAACTTTTCAAAAGCCATCCTTGCCCAACAGCTTCTGTGTCAGACAGCACAGATGCAGAACCCTTCCATGATTGCAGAAGCTTCTACAGGATGTGGCTGTTCTAGATAGCAATGCTTCCTTTCTGCCATTAATTACCACCATGGAAAAATATACAGACAGCAATGCTTGCTGGGGTGGACTGTAGTCTGGACCTTGATTCTTAGCCATTTTTGTGAATGGTGCATTTGCCCTCGCAGACCTTTTGGCAAGGACACCTTGGTACAGGAATCTTGGAGCCATTTGATTTCTGCTCAGATTGTGAGTTTCTATTTTAGGATGTTATTTCTGAAAGTAGCTTTACATAAAACCTGTAATCTTCTCCAGAGACATCCTCCAGTTCATTTATATATTCATAAAAGTGAGTGATCACTGGCTATTACCTTGCTGGTATAACCTGTTGTTGTGAAAAGCAAGGATGGGGTTGCTGTAAATTACTGGTCAAAAATGGCCCAAATTATAGCCTGGGGACTTTATTCATTTATTTGTTTTGTGGTTGTTTTTACTACTATGGATTCATGTTAAATAGTGATTAAATCTGAGATATAAATTGCTCAGAGTCAAAAAGCACAGAATAATCCCTTAATCTTTTCCTGTGAGAGAGTGGGGTCACCTCAGGGTTTTTACCCCAGAGCTTCCACGGTGAGTGTGGTGTGGGGTCATTAAAACATGGTAGACTGACCAGGGACTTTTCTCTAGCTGGTTTGGGGGCATGAAGGGAATGCAGTCGCTTAACTTCATAAAAATGGCAGTTATCCTGTAAGATTCTCAGTTGGCTTATTTGTAGTTAGGAGCTCATTGTCTACACTCTGATAGAGATGGGATCTTTGAGGGAATGTCGTGCGTCCCCTGAACCTGGGTAAGCATGGAGCCTTTGGGCTGAGGAGACATGACACTTGTGGTTGCACGTGGATATGTCTCTGGGCTGGAGTGGGTCTTAATGGCCCAGGGAATTGGACCATCGACTATTCCAGCTTTCTTCATCTATTGCTCTTTTTCTTCCTCCCATAGCCAAAAATAGGTCGCAGCTCTACAGACTGACTCCATAGAGACCCTCCAAACTTGCCCTCTGGGAAGACTCTGAAAAGTCTGTTCATATTAAAATATAACTGATGGATAAGGCTTCAGGATCCTTTTCCCAGGAAACTGAGCCAATAGCCTTGTTGGCTTACATTAAAGGAATGTGGCTGTAATAGTGGCATTTCAGGCATCAGCTAAGCATCTTTCTAGTGTCCCTGAACTAGCACCATGTTTCTAGGTGGGGCCTGTACATCCAGTTTACCTGGAACAGTCCTGGTTTATACCTATTACTCTTGCATATTTATTAATAATACTCCCTTTCACTCCCAAAATATCTAGATGATAAATTAAATAGTCTCCTTATTTTATAGCCCTTTCTCTGCCTAAATCCTAAAATAATAGATGCCAGGCATAATCTTTTCAAAATTGCTACCTGGAATTGGCTTAACAATCTGTTATACCTTTCTTTCCTTTTTCAAATTTTATTCCCAAATTGAAAAATGCCAGGAGATAAATGACAGTGCCTGTAATATTTTTTTTTCAGCAATTGTTTAAATAATGTCATAAATCTTTGTTCCCGAATAAAATCCTAAAGATGCACATCTTTCCTAGGATACTCCTTATCAAATTAGAAATCTTATTTTCAAACACGTTCTTTTTCTCTTTGTCTAGAAAAAACGTGTTTCCTCTGAGAACTCCTTTTGTTGAATTATTTTCTTCATACTGGAATTTTGATTGGGCTGATTGCACTTCCTATTTCTAGAACTGCAGTGACTTTGTTTACAGACTTTTGTCTGCTGGGCATGCAATTAGAATTTGTTGCAATTTTGCCTTTGGGCCCTATATCTTGTGGGAGATAAGAGCCTAGAGTATCTGGCATCTGCAAAATTCATTGCCTCTAGCCTAGAGGCTATCTTAAACACCAGTCACCAGCAGTGAGCTACACCTGTACGCATATAAATGGTATTTTAAGAGGAAGAAAGTGTAAAGCCACAAAGTTGTAATGTTCCTTTAGAGCTGGACTGGAGCTATAAAAAGTACATAATGTTGGCACTTACATTTTTAACTGTTCTAATTTCTCTACTGGTTATTATGAAAGCATATGTATATTCATTTGGATTTCTTTTTAATCAGGAAGATACTCCAACATTTCACTTCACTTGTTCGGCTATTTTCCTTGAATATATTGGTTATACACTTCATGTAATTGCCTTCGTGAAAAACGAGGCTAAAAAAGATTTGTCTTCATCTTTTCTTTAGCACTTCAGATGATCGAATTTCCAAATTTCGAGCATGACCTAAGAATTTTCATAATTTTGTACTTTGTGCCCTTTGATTTCAAATGGTTAGAAATTAACCTATTTCATGTCCTTGGGAGCAAAGGGTTACCTAGCATTAAGGTTAATTTAAAAACAACAGTTGGCCTCCTGTGCAAACATTCTCTTCCATTTATGGACACACTCCTTTTTCCTCCCCCTTTTTCCATTCTAAATGCCAGTTTACAATTCAGTGAGATAGTTTTCTATTTATAGTGTCTTCACCTTAAATGTTATTCCTCAAATATCAGATGTTATTTCCCAAACACAAAAAAGGGTATCAACTTTCACACCGAAAAAATCTACATTGACTAAGGAAATTATCTATAGTAGTAATAGTGACAATGTGAAAACCATTAGTACAAATGAGAAATTTATCTATTGTTAGTAACAGCCTAACTCTTCCCATCTACCGAATAACTTAATTAGAAATAACGGAGGCCTTTTCTTGTCTTGACAATGGGGGTTCATCACTGTCTATGGCAAACATCCTGCTCTGTAAATATATCTTGCTCTTATTCTGTAAACCTATCTTTTCTCTTCCTTGACAAACCTTGTTTTACATTAAAAAGAAAAAAGACGGATGCATTCTAACTGGACAGAAAGATGAAATCCAACTTTAATAACTAAAATCCTCTGAATTTATGCTTGTAGTTAGAAAGAGGCATGATGTTTGTGGACGAGTATTACTCAGGAGGACTGGGCCGTGTCGAGTCTTCAGGGCCTCCCAGGCTCTGATTCAGCTTTGCTGGCCCTGAGACTCAATGTTATCAGGACATCTATAAGAAATCACAGGAAAACAAATGAACAAACAAGAATCTTCATGTGTTCATTCTTTGACTTTAAAAAATGTATATCTATCTATATATCTATAAATAAATATGTCTGTCGATGAGCATGCCTGCTTGTGTAATAATTTATGTGTTTAAATATTAGGTGAAGAGGGTTGTTAATGCCATTCTTCAGTTACTGGCATGTTATTATTATTATTATTCCACCAAGACCTCTTTGTCCTATTTATATATCTTACCCATTCATCCATTCATTCCATTTTGTCACCATACTCTATTCACATTCCACTACCCTCATTGTCAATTTAATGTATTTAATGTGTAGCTTTTTATTTGAATGTGCTATGCAAAATATATTTTTATGTGTTTGTATTCTCAGTTTACATAAACAATATTACTTTACATATTTTTTGTATCTAAGTATCTTTCTTACTATTTTTCCACTGCATCCAACCTATTCACTTCCTTAGTGATGGCTACCCAAATAGGGTCTAACTCCCTGGCAATGTAAACATTGCTTCAGTGAACACTCTTACCCATGCCCTGAAAGACAAATCCACTCCAATTAAACTGATTTCTCATTGTGTTTTTTAAAGTATCATTTAAAAACTATTTTTTTGTCTCTAAATTACAAATACACTGGCCTATGTATGTATACGTATTTTAGATTAATATGAGGGTACATACAATTAAGTCCATTGCTTGTGTTTGCCAAGCAAAGTCCAAGTTGTAGTTGAGTTCCTCACCCAGGGGGTGTACCATATACCCTTACATTGTGCCCGTTAGGTGAGAAAACACCAATTCCCCCTTTTCTTCTCCCTTTCTTCTTTCATTTTTCTGTGTGATGTTAGATATGGTTTGTTTCATTTTCTTCCATATGGTGAGCCAGTTTTCCATCATCTCCTAAACAATCCATTTTTGTCACAGTGATTTGTGGTTCCACTTTTATTGCATATTAAGTTTCAGTTCGGATGTGGGTGTGTCTCTGAGTCTTCTCTCTGTCCAATTCATGTATTTTTTCTAGTGGGAACTACGCACTCTCAGAGAAACAAAAACTCATGTGGAAGAACCAGAGAATCCCACCCTTCTCCCCTTTCTGGTATCTAATTACCTGACAAGTTAAGAATCAAAAATTTTCTTGGTGATCATGGAATCAAGATAAATCTTTTTTTTTTTTTTTTAAGGCAGAGCCTCAAGCTGTCACCCTGGATAGAGTGCCGTGGCATCACAGCTCATAGCAACCTCTAATTCCTGGGCTCAAGGGAGTCTCTAGCTGGGACTACAGGTGCCCGCCACAATGCCCGGCCATTTTTTGGTTGCAGCCGCCATTGTTGTTTGGTGACCTGGGCTGGATTCGAACCCACCAGCTCAGATGTACGTGGCCGGCGCCTTAGCCCGTTGAGCCACAGGAGCTGAGCCGAGATAAATCTTTGTAAATGATATTTTGATAGGCACATCTAAACCAGATGAGTATGAAGTCAGAGAATTAGACATTAAGTTTACATTGGTGTCTAGCTTCCTAAGGGGAGTATTTTGAAGTTGGCCCTAGTGGTATTCAGTAATAAGGTGTGCAGTACTTTTTTCTAGGATGAGTTCATGAACTTAACTATCTCACCTTATAGGATGACAGCTCTGATGGCCATTTCAGGAGAAGAGTTCCAAAATTGCTTTGAAAGGTGGACTAGGCACTGGTGTCAGTGCACAGGTTCCTAAGGGGAGTACCTAAAGGTGACTGTAGTGATATTCAGCAATGAGGCATGTAGCACTTTTTCTAGAATGAGTTCATGAACTTAATTCTCTGACCTTGTAATCACTGCCCCAGACCAGAACGATTCTTTGCTGAGCAGAATCTTCAGTACTCTCTCAGAACTCCTTCACGAAGCACCACCACGTTGTGAGGTGAGAGAAGTAGGTCAGGAGGACTGACACGTACCAGGTGGTGAAAGGAAGGTGTGGGCCCGCCAGGAAGTGAAAGTTCTGAGGGTCCAGAGGGACCTCAGGGAACAGCAAGGGAAATGGGCATAGCTGGCCCACTGCGGGGGCTCGGCCTGTAATCCT
This sequence comes from Arctocebus calabarensis, assembly GCA_963573935.1. Lineage (NCBI taxonomy): Eukaryota > Metazoa > Chordata > Mammalia > Primates > Lorisidae > Arctocebus > Arctocebus calabarensis. The sequence goes on from CAUYON010095573.1 coordinate 5,719, forward strand.
AACACTCTGGAATGCTGAGGTGGAGGAATTGCTTGAGCACAGAAGTTTAAGGTGAGGCCGATCAAGAAAGAGACCCTTTTCTATTGAAATAGAACAATTTGCTGGGCTTTTTGGTGAGTTCCTGTAGTCTTAGCTACTCAGGAGGCTGAGGCAAGAGGATCTCTTGAGTTTGAGGTTGTTGTGAGCTATGATGACTCTAGGCACTCAGCCAAGGGCAACAGAATGAGACTCTGTCTTTAAAAAAAAAAAAGAGCATAGTTGAAATAAAGGATTGCTCTGTGAACTGTGGAAAGTAGATGGAAACTGGATCATTTAAAGACCTAAATACCTAAATCTGTCTGGGCACCAGGGTACAGCAAGTTCCCCAGCATGAGTGGGAGATGGGTATGAAGGGGCAAACCAACTCAAGACTCTGAACACACAGAAAGCTGGTTTTAGGATGTTTACCACGGTTAATTAGAATAAAATGTGCATCTGGAGTAAGACCCAGCAAAAGCATGTCCCAGGTTAGACCTGTGTCAGGAAGGAAGTGGTGGCCAATGCAGGAGCCCAGTGGTTAGCATTAACGAAAAGACCCGCTCCTTCCAAGCTCTTATACTGTGCAGATTGGGGGTGATGACTCTAGTACACTAAGCTACTTAAGTGTCTTATATTCCAGCCCTGTATAGGACAGGAAATGGGGGGTGAATATAGTGCTCTAAATATAATTATTAATTACATTTGTTCACCCAAAATATCAATGGTTAAGCAATAATTATTTCTTATTCATGTCATTATCCAATACAGATTGGTTTGTAGGTAAGGTGGGTGGAGGTTAACTCCACACAGTCAAGTGTGGAATAGGGACCCAAGAGCCAAGTGCCTTCCATCTGGTGGCCCCAGTATCTTCTTGGGCCTTGAAATCCTCCAGTGGTTCCTCTGTATCTGGTTGAAAGGATGAAGAGTAAGGGAGGACGCCAAGGTCGGTGTTTTATGGGATAGGCTGGGAGTTGTGTACATCATTTCTGTTTACTTTCCATCGAAGAGATCTAGTCATGAGGGCCTTGGTAATTGCAAAGCAACTGGGAAATGTTTTCTAGAAGTATTCTAAGGACAAGAATACAAATATAGATAAAATAGGTAGCCATTCTTCCATGAGAGTAGAAGATAGCAGAAGAAGCAGCAGGAAGAAGGAAATGGGGTTTTTAGTTAGTCCTAGGTTAAAATATTTTCCCTTTAGAAAGTTAATTTACCACTTTGGGAGGCCAAGGTGTGAGGACTGTTTGAGGTCAGTAGTTTGAGACCAGCCTGGGTCCCATAGTGAGGCTGTATCTTTACAAATAACAAGAAATTTGCCAGATGCAGTTGCTTATACTTAAAATATCAGCACTTTTAGAGGCCAAGGCAGGAAGATTGCTTGAGGCCAGGAGTTCAAGACTAGCCTATGCAACGTAGTGAGACCTCATATTTACAAAAAGTTTAAAAAATTAGCCAGGTGTCGTGGTTAATAGTGTGCCTGTCACTTGGGAGGCCAAAGCAGGAGGGTCATTTGAGCCCATAAGTTGGAGAAGGCTGCAGTGATGCCACTATACTCCAGCCTGGGTAACAAACTGAGAGCTTGGCTCAAAAAAAAAAAAAAAAAAAAAGTTAACTTATTAAGGAAAGGAAAGTTATATTCATTTATTTATTCACCAGTTTTCATTTAGTCAATAAAAAACCCATTGAGGATTGATTGTGCCTGACAAATCAAAATGAATTTATTTAACAAATTGTGATATTATGACTTATAATAAAATACAGTGTATACAGTTGGTTCTTCATATGTGGGCTCTATCTAGATCCATGGTGTCAACCAAGAAGAGGTGAAAGACCAGACTGCAAAGCAGAAAGACAAGGCCTTTATGGAGGCCTGAGGAATTGCAGTTCAGGAGACACAGGTTCAGCCAGCAGCCAAATTATGTTCCAAAGAGAGGGAGAGGAGACAGGACTTAAAAGGAAGCTAAGGATAGTTGCACATGTTGTTTTCAAAGCACCGTCATTGGTGGAGGTGATGCTGGGGATGCCCTAATGAAGGGAAGAAAGCCCCCCGAACTTGCCAAGTGGGTTCTTGGCTTCATGAAGGAAAGATTCACATGCGAGCCATCTAGCAACAGAAAGTTGGAGAGAGACTGACAACAGATTCTGCTCCACAGAGAGCAGAGGTCCTCCCCTGAGCAGGAGAGGGACCCCCTTATGGAACAATGGTAATGTTTTTAAATGTTCAGGAATCCCCTTGGGAAACAGCTGTATGTGACTACTGTCTTGTACTCAGGCCATAAAGGTTGGTCAATCATCAACTGCTGTCACAGAAAAGTAAGCATAGTTTGTAAGACATCTGGCTTAGCAATTCATCTATCTGTGGGCGGTTCCCACCCAGTGACTTGCTGGCAACTTCCTTTAGGGTAGTTAGGGTTTGATATTGGCCCAAATGGTTCTTTCGACCTTCCTTTTTTGTCTTCTCTCTACATTAGAGGCGGCTGGCTTAGTACGTGAATTCACAGTTTATTGGTTGTTGCTGTTCAGGAATTGAAGCACTGGAGAAATTCAGCTGTTTTCCAGGATGTTGCGGTCATTGTGGTTTGGCCCAGTTCAAAGGTAAAGACAAGGCTTGGCACCTGTAGCTCAGCAGCTAGGGCGCTAGCCACATACACCAGAGCTGGTGGGTTCACACCTAGGCCAGGCCTGTCAAACAATGACAACTACAACCAAAAAAATAGCCAGGTGTTGTGGCAGGTGCCTATAGTCCCAGCTACTAGGGAGGCTGAAGCAAGAGAATCACTTAAGTAATCCACAGTACTAATCAGCTCTGTCCCACTCCTCCTGTAAACTTTATGTGTTCTAAAATAGCTGTCAGTTTTTCATTGACAAATTGAACAGGCTGTTTTTTCCTATAATCCGTGATCAACTGTGTTTGAAGGCCAAAGAATGTACTTGGCATTATCACTAACTTCCTGTTAGGGAAGAAGAGGATATGTCATTATCACATTGATAGGCACATAATTTATATTCCTGAAGTATTGTCTTTTTCAGATCACTTGGAAAATCCTTCTTAGAAGCCATAACTGTTCCTGTTACATATATTTTCATTTTATGCAATTCCAGAGCAATTTGAGGGTTTATGTAGAACCTGTCAGTGTAGAAGTGATAGCCTGAACCACTTGTATGTGTTTGCAAAACTTGTGCCAAATGAATCACTATTTGAGATCTAAATGGCAAATCAGGACCAATGAGATTTTCTGTTATTGTCTCACCTAACAGGGAATGTGAGAAAACACATATCCTCTTTCTGAATCACACAGGCAGAAACACAACAACAATAAAACATTCCAGACATCTTCTGACATTGGAACCGAACAAGAAAATCCCTGTGTCAGACAAGGTCTAACATAGGATTATAAAGGGTTTGTTTTTTTTTTGAGACAGAGTCTCACTTTATCCCCCTTGGTAGAGTGCCATGGCCTCCCTGCTCACAGCAACCTCCAGCTCTTGGGTTTAGGCAATTCTCCTGCCTCAGGCTCCAGAGTAGCTGGGACTACAGGTGCCCACCACAACGCCCGGCTATTTTTTTGTTGCAGTTTTGCTGGGGCAGGTTTGAACCCTCCACCCTCAGTATATGGGGCAGGCGCCCTACTCACTGAGCCATAGGTAAAGAGTTTTAATCTTATTTTAACAACAATAAAGTGACATAATAGTTCTTTGCTATGGGCCATTCATCAGTCACTGTGCTCCAAATTTTATAATCTCATAAAGGGTTTTAATCTTATTTTAACAACAATAAAGTAACAAAATAGTTCTTTGCTATGGGCCATTCATCAGTTACTGTGCTCCAAATTTTATAATCTCATTCAATCCATATGAAAAATTATTTGAGTACTATTATATTCCCCTTTTACAGATAAGGAAAATGAATCTCTGAAAGTTAAATAACCTGGCCATGACACCCTGTTGGTATTTGAACCCAGGCTGACTGATTTTTCAAGCTCACAGTTTTTTCTAGGTTTACTTGTTCAGTAGACAAGGCGAGAGAGAAAGCAACAAGAAATTGATAAGAGGGTGAATGAAAATACGTTTTTTTGGGGTTTTTTTGTTTTTGTTTTTCTTAGAGACAGAGTCTCACTTTATTGCCCTCGGTAGGGTGCTGTGGCGTCACAGCTTACAGCAACCTCCAACTCTTGGGCTTAGGCGATTCTCTTGCTTCAGCCTCCCGAGTAGCTGGGACTATAACGCCCACCATAACGCCTGCCACAATGCCCGGCTATTTTTTTGTTGCAGTTTGGCTGGGACTGGGTTCGAACCCACCACCCTTGGCATACGGGGCCAGCGCCCTACCCACTGAGCCACAGGCATCGCCCCTGAAAATATGTTTTTATCCTATAGCATATAGTATTTAAATCTCAGCCATCAAACGGTTTTTTTTTTTTTTAGAGACAGAGTCTCACTTTATCACCCTTGGTAGAGTGTCGTGGCACTCTCACACACAGTTCCTAGCAACCTCCAACTCCTAGCCCTAGGCGATTCTCTTGCTTCAGCCTCCCAATTAGCTGGGACTACAGGCACCCACCACAACGCCCAGCTATTTTTCTGTTTTGCAATTGCAAGGTTGGGTTTGAACCCGCCACCTTCGGTATATGGAGCCGGCGCCCTACTCGATGACCCACAGGTGCCACCCATCAAGCAGTTTGTTTTTTTTTTAATATTAAATACCTTTATTTAAAGATTCTGGAAAATGAGTTACTTTTAACTGACATACATGCTTTTAAATATGAAGATCTCAATTGCTAGACATGCAGATTAGTTAATAAGAATGAACTTGTTCTAACATGTACGGGCTCCATGTATCTTGCTAGACTGTTACGCTTCCTCCCATATGA
>CAUYON010095574.1:0-11056 GCA_963573935.1 Arctocebus calabarensis
AAGGTTTGTTCACTGGACTCATCTTCATCATCAGAGCCTATCTGTTCCTTTAATACAATTTTTTTGGCAATAATATTAACTGCAAGTGTGAAGGCTGATGCAACATAATATCTGCCTGGCTCAGCTATGATTCTCACTCCAGACTCTGATGGAAAGTACTTGTCCAATGCTGGGTTGATTACACCAGTGATCTCTTCAAATCTAAGCTTCACATCCTCAGATTCAGGAAAGCCACCACCAATATCAAGGAGGTACATGATGAAACCAACCTCAGCTCCCATGTCAAAGACACAGTGGGCATCAGAGATTGCCTGCACGAAGGTCTCAGGATCAGTACAGCCACTTCCTACGTGGAAGCTGACACCAATATTTAGCTCTTTTGCCCATTCCAAAAGAAGTCTTCTAGTTTTGAAGATGGCATCAAATTTAACACTGAGTCAACAGACTACTTTGGAATCATCAGAGGCAATCCCCAAAACTAACTTGGCCTTTGGATGTGCTCTGGCAACTTTCATCAACTAGACTTCACTGTCAAAAGTCGTCATCTGGACCCCATTATTGGCAGCATACTTAATTTGAGACACTTATTTACAAGGATTTGCATAGATAATCCTCTCTGGAGGTACCCTGAGACTTTGCACCAATTGTATTTCAGTCTTGCTAGCACAGTCAAATCCTGTCCCAATGACAGTGAGGGTCTTTACAATGGCTCTACTGTCATTACATTTGACTGTATAAAAGGGAGTGACACAAGGAAGAGCTTTTAGCCATCTTCCGTGTTTCTTCAGAACATCTCTAAGGTCTGCTACATAGAAGACATCCTTATCATCAGAAGAGGAAACTTCATTGATTTTTTTGATCCAGAATATCCTTGGCAGTAAAACCTTCATCAAGCAAGTGGCAGTCAAACTCTTCATTACTAATGTTGTTCATGGTTTCTTGATGTTTCTTTGAAAAACTAAAAGACGGACTTTAAAGAAATACCTCCAGCTTCTCATGAAGGCAATTCTCCACGAATTCTGAATCCCACTGCGTGTGTCCTCCAAACAACAGTGGAAACATCCTTAGAGCATCTGGGCACCACAGGCCAGCCCCATGGAGAAGCCGGAAAGCTGAGCCGAAAGAGCACTTGGCTGCCCCTGCCGCACCCTGCAGCGCCTGGCTCCTGCCTGCAGGCTCCCACTGCGAGGTGGTGCAGGAGGCCAGGGGCGCGACTTCAGGGACTGACCTCTACATTTTCAGTGTCAATAGAAAATGGGTTATGGAAAAGCTGTATGTCCTGTTCATGGAGAAGAAGCTCTTTAAATCTAAGTTGGAACTCCTTTTGCAACTTTTCCAGTGAATCCACATATGTTTTGTTTGGGAATGCAACCAATGGTATTTCTGCTAACAGATTTAGCAGGCCTGGGATGAGTCTGCTGCTAAACAGGACAGGCAGCGGAGGCAAAAACACCTGGCGGGCCAGATAAACCTCCTCGGAGGGTCGCAAGTGGCTCAGGGGCCATAGTTTGAGGACCCCTGATTAATACCATTGCAGATACTTGCTTTTACTACAAGAGCATAAAAGTAACAAAACAAAACAGGTGAACAGAGCAGTTCTTTTAGGAGATATCCTCTCTTCTCTCAGGAATTGCTGGTTTTTCTATGAATAAATGAAGTTGTTGATCTCTTGTCTGATTCTCCTTTGATTGGTTTGGGTGACAGGTGGATGAGCTCCTTGGTCTGGCAATAATTGCATACCATATACTAAATGTTCTTACCACAGAAACAAACAAATCAAAAATAGGCAAAGGTAAATAAAGGAACTTAGGCAAGTGTGGTTGACCTCAATGTGTTATTCTTAGAGAGAGGAAAGCTAATGTCTTTTCTGTGTTTTGAGGACTGAAAACCCATGGAGCAGCTTTGTAGAGTAGAAATTGTCCAGGATTTATACTCAGTGGATCTGGACTTCCATCTGCAGTCAACTCCCTGCTAAGCAATTCTGTAACCTCTTTTAACTTGAGTTTTCTCACATATTAAAATAGGATTGACAATATACACCTTATAAAGTTATTACTAAGTTATAAGGTTTTTGTGGGAATGCATTAAACATTGGGAAATCAATGGGCAATTAGAAATTGCTAAAAAATATACTTTTAGAGTTACAAGGATTCTTTCTTATCTAATATAATGGAAGTAAGCAGAAGCATTAGAAGGAGAAAACTGAGCAGTGATACCTGTGCAAGTTAGGGTTCAAGGGTGCAAATGCCAGAGCAAAACAAGTGTCACTAAATGGAGTTCATTGAGAGGATGATACATGGGTTTCTGAATTTATGGGAGGACGGGAGAAACTGACTTGGAAAAAGGACCAAAACTTGGAGCCAGGTCACAGATAAGATTCCTCTATTCTGGCTCGGCACCTGTGGCTCAAAGGGCTAAGGTGCCAGCAACATACACCTGAGCTGGCGGGTTCGAATCCAGCCCGGCCAGCCAAACAACAATGATGGCAGCAACCAAAAAACAGCCGGGTATTGTGGCGGGTGCCTGTGGTCCCAGCTACTTGGGAGGTGGAGGCAGGAGACTCTCTTGAGCCCAGGAATTGGAGGTTGCTGTGAGATGTGATGCCATGGCACCCTATCCAGGGTGACAGCTTGAGACTCTGTCTCAAAAAAAAAAAAGATTCTTCTATCCTGATGAAGTTCCTTGCTCCGTTTCCACTGAATATAGGCTTCCAGAGCATCAGCTGCTGTTACCACCCACAGCAGCAGCTTGAGATGCTGGGCCGTTGCCTCACGCCCAACTTCAACGCAACTGTGCTATGTAAGCACTGTTTTTTTCTTTCTTTCAACAATGTTTTAGTAGTTTTAGGGTGTATGTTTTCCCTTTCTTTCATTACATTTATTCCAAAGTATTTTATTCCTTTTGATGCTAGTGTGAATGAATTGTTTCCTTAATTTCATTTTCAGATTATTCATTGCTAGGGTGTCAAAATATAATTGATTTTTTTCTTGCACCTCACAAACTTTCTAATACATGAATATATGTATTAGTTCAAGTTTGATTTTTTGGGGGGAAATTCCTTGGGAATTTCTTTATGCAAGATCGTGTTATCTGAAAATAGAGATAGATTTACTCATTCCTTTCCAATCTGGTTACCTTTTATTTCTCATTTCCCATTCAGCGTTGTATTAGAGGTTAGAGCTGAATGAAAGTGAAAGAATAAACATTTTCATCTTGTTCCTGTCTTGGGAGAAAAGCATTCAGTCTTTCACCATTAAGTACGATGTTAGTTTCGTTTCTCCACAGATAGCATTTATCAGGTTGAGAAATGTTTCTTCAATTTCTAGTGTTTTGAGTGTTCTTATAATAAAGGGGTACTAGATTTTGTAAAATGCTTTTTCTTTTGCCTCTATTGAGATTATCATGTGAGCTTTCCTTGATTCTATTGCTAGAGTAGCATATATCACACTGATTTTCAAATGTTAAACTACATGGTCATTGGTGAACAATTTTTAAAAAATATATTGTGGATTCTATTGGTATTTTATTATGGGCCACATTTTCTCTGAAAGTGTATCACTCTTTCAAGGTTCAAAGTTTCAAAATCTTATTTGAGACACGTATTGGTTTATTCTGTGCCCTAGCTTCCAGGGTGATGTGAAAACTACCTTTATTTAATTAATTCATGTATTTATTTACTTACTTATTGGTAGGAAAATGTAGAATTCTATACTTATATTTTAGAATTTGGGAGTCTCCTCAAATAGAACAAAAAAAGTTTACTAGATATCTAAAAATGATGAATGCTCATTACCACAATACATACGAACATCAACACTTTGGAGCTCATTATTTATTGACATTCATGTTTATGTTTATAGAAGTACAGTATAATTTCAAAAAAGGCAGCAACATTTTTGATTTTGTAAAATAAATTGAATCATGCCTCGTTGTGCATTTTCACTTTGATGTGCTGGCTCTTTGGTGCCTCTGGACTAACCACGTGACCGTGGAGAGAGGATTACTACCTAAGTCACAGATACCAACGCGGGCATGAGGGGTGATTGCTGGTGGGATGGATTTCAAGTGTCAAAGAGCTTCTCTCCTAATTTTCTTCTCAAAGCCTTTGCCTGCTGCTGGGTGACCATGGTAACAACTCATCTCAAGAAAGTCCGAGCTCTCCCCCCACCACACACTCAGTTCCCGTGCGTCTGTGTCAATTCTTCCTCTTTATTCCTTCCTCGACTCTCAAGACACAGAAACAAGTGTCCTGGCAAAGCAAGTGTGGAGCCCTCACAAGCCTCTGTGGGGTTTGGAAGAAGAGTCAGAAGGATGTAGGTGCCCACTCCTAGCTCTTGTAGCACGGGGAACGCCCACCTGAATGGAGGTGCTCCTTATATGCTTCTGTAGCAAGTATCTTAAGCACCATGTCCGATGTCTTTCTAGGACAGGTAGGAGCGAGCAGGACATTTAACATTGTGCTGAGCAGAGGTAGCTTTTGAGTTTAGGTCACAAAACGCCCCAGGCCCTGGAACTGAGGAGCTCTCCTTGGTTACCCTTCAGGTGACACTTTCCCGAGGACAAGGCGTCACTGATAATTGGACACATTAATCTTCGGGTGACAGGATGATGTTACTTAACATTCAGCCTGTCACAAGTGTGCTATTCAAAGTGAATGAGCTCATTTTCTGATTACGGGGAAATGCGAGATAAATGTGCTCTTACATCTTAAATAACTCTGAATTTTTCTTGGAAATTGATTTAAAATGATCACATAAATGTTTATTTGACTGAGGAAATGTTTCTGAATTTTGCCAGAGAGACAGCAGATGAAGAGTACGTCATCACGATGGCACAGGGGCCACAGCAGAGGCTGATCATGCTCCTGAGGACCCTCCCCTCTGGGGACACGGGGGACGTCAGGGCAGCTTTGCAATGTGAGGTGCGGAGCAGGGCAGCCGGGATTGAGAAAACCCATTGAAGGTTATTTAAAGTTTTATACAAGCAGAGCCACGTTTACATTTAGGCTAATAGGAGCAGCCCATTCATGGAATGAGATTTACACAGTGAAAAATGGTCTCTGAAGTATGTGAAACTCCATTAGCTTATCACTAATAGTTCTAATACCATCATTAAGAGACATTTTTTGTTTTTTGCAGTTTTGTCTGGGGCTGGGTTTGGACCTGTCACCCGCAGCATATGGGTCCAGTGTCCTACTCCTTGAGCCACAGGGGCCGCCCGGTTCTTTTTTTCTTTTTTTTAGAGACAGAGTCTCACTGTGTCACCCTTGGTAGAGTACCGTGGCATCATAGCTCATAGCAACCTCCAACTCCTGGGCATAGGTGATTTTCCTGCCTCAGCCTCCTGAGTAGCTGGGACTACAGGCGCCCGCCACAACACCTGGCTATTTTTTGTTGCAATTTGGCCGGGGCCAGGTTCAAACCTGCCACCCTCCGTATATGGGGCCAGTGCCCTACTCACTGAGCTACAGGTGCTGCTGAGGAGACATTTGTTTTCTTTTTTTTTTTGTTTCAGGCATAGCTATTTAGTCAAGCTCTTTACTTTTTTATCTTTTTAAATGTTTTTATTCGTTGCTATTATTTTGTAAGATACATTTTATTTATTTATTTTTTAATTTTTTACTTTATTTTTATGAGATCATAACTGTATACATTTATGGGATACAATGTGATGATTTGAGGTGCAATGTAAAATGTTTAAATCAAACTAATTAACATACCCATCACCTGCCTTTCTTGTGTGTACCGAGCTTTACTACATCACGTCATCGGATACACGTAGGTGGCCCGGTGGTCCCTATAGTGGAGCAGACTGACACATTTATCTTCTCACAGCTTTTTTAGGACAAGGGTTTAACTGTACTTATTTAACAAAAATCCCTGGCACAATATAATTCTATTGCTCACGTTGTACATTAGATCCCTCGACTTCTTCATCCTATCTGTCCACTCGACTAATGCATTGAAAGTGCAGGTTATCCTGGGAAAGGGCACATGTTAAACCACAGTCAGCTTTTCTTCACTTAACTTAAAACACTTTTCCTCTCCTTTATTTAAGACATCCTTTCAGGATCTACACCATAGAAGTTTCTTGGTGTGGGTAAAAGAGGATACATACATCAAAACGTGATAGAACTTTCCCTTTTCAGCACCTAACATGCCTTCTGTAATGTAAAGACAGATTTATGGAAGGAGAGAAATTACCTTAATTCATACATCTAGTTATTGGTTTATAAACTTCATTTAATACACATTCATTATGCCATATTATGTCCCAGGCCCTGTGCTAGACACATGTGACGAGAACAGGCCTCGCCTCTTTCTTCATGGAGCTTATGGTACAGATGAAAGATGGAATTAAATACATAAGCCCTTTACTGCACACACAATGACACGGTGTGTATTCACCATAGCAGCAGAAGAAAACAGACTTCCTTGCATAGGGGTAATGAGCTGGCTTTGCTCAGTCTGGGGCATTGGAAAAGGCATCTCTGTGGGCGTGACATCAAGTGGAGATTCAGTGCTGAGATGGAAGTTAGTTGGCACAGAGCAGGACAAGAGCATAATAACAGAACATGCTAAAGCTTAAAGGAGAGGAAAAAACAAAATAGGCAAAAATCCCTTGGCACATTGGACGAAGGCAGGTGGGCCAGTAGAGTATGGGACTCAGGGAGGATTGAAGCAAGACGAAGCAGGAGTCTGCTGTGAAGATTCAGGACAGGGCGAGCGCCGTGAAATGGGATATTGTGGGAAGTGAGTAATAAACAGAAAGCTTTTTAAAAAAATGACCATTGAAGCAAAGGCAGAAATAATAAGCCTAAAAATGGACATTATGTTCTTATGAAGACGTTGTGAGGGCTTCATTAATTAAGGTGGATAAAGTACCTGCCAAGTGTTTTAGTGTTTAGTGGCTGCTAAATGCATCCTTCCCTTTTCTCTCTCTCCTTTTCACATCCCCTTGCTTTCATCTTTCTGAAGGAAACAGGAGCCATGGCTGAGCTGCTTATTGCATGTGTTGTTTGTTGGACACCTAGAGACAGGACGTATGTGAGAATGGAAGTGGGAAGCCACTGGAGGTGAGTTGATCATTCCCCCATTGCCTTGGGAGTCAGAATGTGCAGGGTTTAAGATCAGGGGGTGTGGGGCAGTGCAGTGGCTCACACCTGTAATCCTAGCACTCTGGAGGTCAAGGTGGAGGGGTCACATGAGCTCAGGTGTTTAAGACCAGCTGAGTAAGAGAGTGGGAACCCATCTCTACTAAAACTAGAATTTTAATAGGTAACTGATGAAATATTCAAGAGGAAATAACTCTATACTTTGTTCACATCAGTAGTTTCTCTGGGAGAGCAATTTTATGGTGCCAGGAGTGAGAGTGGAAAGACTGACCGTGAGTCACTGTTTTAATGCACTGGCACAGTGCCCCGTATCCCTTGCAGTATTACTTTGATCTTTGGGGCACTGGTGTCCAGGGAATAAATGTATAAACAAGTTTCTGAACTTTGTTTCTTCCTCTCTTTCTTTATAGTCCAGACAAAACTGGGTGTAAACAGTTAGTTGCAAAATATAAAGGTATTCTCATCACCACTAGATTTGAACTTTCACAGAAGCGTTTAATAGTGTTAACCAGTGATGTAGGAATTTCACTGATCTTAGACTGAATCATAGTGATAAGAATATCAGAGAAAACTATAAGTGGACAAATTTCACACTTAATTTTTTTAATTAAAATTGCAACACAGAATAGTAGCTGGGACCCCATCTGATGTGTTACTCAGGCAATGCTTATTCTTAGGAGTGGGATAGGATGTGTGCAATAACGCCTGAGGATAGTTGGAACTCTGTCGTCGACCCTTGACTGCCTGCCATTTATTTTTTTCCTGTACCTCTTGGTGGTAACAGCCCAGATTTCTTTTGGGGAATAACTTCCTGCGCCTAACCCTGGTCCTCAAACTTGTGGCTTCAGGCAAGGATTCTGATGGGTTTAAATAAATCAGGGTAACTCCCTCCATAGTCACACTGATTGGTGATGGATGGTAACTGATTTGTAAGGGTTCAATCAGAGTAAATCTGGAGACAGAGATTCACCTGCTGTTGAGAGAAGCAACTTTGACCAGGGGCAGCTGCAGGAGGAGGGCTTGGAGTCATCGGACAAGGTAAGACAGAGCCTAGAACTGAGCCAAATCTGAGGAAAGAAAACAAAGCAGTAGATTCTGGAAGATGGTTTTGGAATTCTAGATCAAGCTGGTGTCTGAAGTCAGATGTTAGACCTGTGCTAATAAGCTACCTTTTTGGTTGGTTTGTTTAAGGGTGTCACATCTCTTTACTTATTTGTTTACTTATTAATTTATTTTGTATTTGAAAGATTCCTAACTGATATGAGCCCCACATATAGTCATAATACAAGGATAAATTCTGGGGAAAATGAGGGGGAACCACTATAAATGTCACTACCAATGAGAGGATGCTAGGCACAGGAGCCCCCGGTGCTGTAGAGACCGGTGAAAACACGCCAGACACCCTAACACCTATTGAGCTTTGCTCATCATCGCCCCTTACTTATGGGAGCAGTAAGGAGGAAAGAGGAATCACACAGCTGATTTACAAGCTCCATAAGCTCTGTTATGAAGTTCTCTATAGATAGAGAGACAGAGACTGATGGAGACATAGCTGTGGAGATGGCAGTGGTCATGGCAGCATGCTCAATGGCCTTAGATCAGCAGAGCATCAGTGCACACCCATGCAGAGGGGCCGCAGTGCTGATTCACCAGGAAAACACACATGGGGGATTTTGTAGCGAAAACTCATCAACTACAGCGACAGCTGCTGGGGCATAGGTGGTCATCAGGTTATATAGGGGGGCATCCCCAAGGTGATTGAAAATATTCTGAGTGAAAGCCCTAAAAAGGGAAAAATTGATGTGTGTCAGCATGGTGGGCATGGGAATTTATCACTGAGAGAGCCTGGAATAGTACAGTTTGGAGCATAATCACTCAAGTTCCCCAGACTCACTCGGTGGTTGATCATTTTCAAACCTCAGGGCAGTCAGTCTCCAGAGAAGAAAGACAGAGCACTCAACATTGAAAATGTTGGTATTAGTCAGTGCCGAGATGCTCTTTGGAGAATTTAAATTAGTAAGTCCATCAAGGGATTGTATATTCATTTCAGCCCACATTTGCTCACTGTGGTGACACTAGACCGCTGGTGAGGAAGCGGAGTTCTTTGTTGGGTTCCTCCTTTGAGTAGCTGGACATCTGGACTTCCTGTGCCTTCCTTTACCACTGATTGGTTATAGGAGCTTGGATAAATTTCTATACCTCCTTAATTTCTTTTTATGTCAAATGTGACTAATAAATATGACACAGGGATGTTGCAAGGACTAAAATCAGTGATGCACAAATGCTTTTCTCCAAGTGCCTACAACATGGAAAAAGATATTAAATCTGTTCATCTCCCCAAAGGTGTGATTAGGGGGAAGGAAAAAAAAAAGATACGCGAACATTGCTTATTACTAGACGTCTATGAGCAAAGCAGACAAAATCCACTAATCCTGGCTTCTTCAATGACTCCTCAAAGCCAAACCTAGTGCCACTGGGAAGTGAGGTTTTGCGGAACTGTCTTCCCAAGAAGCATGTAGCAATTAGTACTTACAGCGCTGGGCTCTACAGAGAGAAGTGGGAGCTCAGGGTAAAAAAAATATTTTAATTAGAAATGGGCCTTTTCATCATGTAGGATTGAGGTCCATTCACATTCTGTGTATTTACTGTGGCACCTGGCGTTAGCCCTACCCTCTGAGAGAAGGTGCTTAGCATCTGGTGGGACAGAGCCAAGCTAGAGATGTGACCTTCATTTCAATAAGACAAGTGGAGGATTAGTGTGACATGATATGTGGACCTGCCTGTTTGAGACACCTCAGATTATAATAATATGATGCTCTTATCCCCGTTACGAATTAAGTGTCACACATTAAAGTTTTCTGATAATGAGAAAGATGCACTGATATAAACCCAAATCAAATGAAATTGGAATACATAGCAAACTCTTCAATTAGCCAAAAACATTAGAAGAAGTCCTCCTTCTGTAAGACTTACCAAATGAAGAACCCTTCATTTTATCTGAAGAAATTTTTAAAAAATATTAAGACTTGAGGGTAATAGTGAGTTTGAAGAAAATCAATGCTAGGCGTGGATGTGGAGAAAAGGGAACACTTCTACATTGTTGGTGGGAATGCAAACTAATACATAGCTTTGGAAGGACCTTTGGAGAACACTCAGAGATTTAAAAATAGACTTGCCATTTGACCCTATTTGACTTGGTATATACGCAGACGACCAAAAATCACATTACAACAAAGATATCTGTATCAGATTGTTTATTGCAGCCCAATTCATAATTGCTAAGTCATGAAAGAAGCCCAAGTGCCCAACAATCCACAAATGGATTAATAAATTGTGGTACATGTATACCATGGAATATTATGTGGCCTTAAAGAAAGATGGTGACTTTTCCTCTTTCATACTTACACAGATGGAGCTGGAACACATTCTCCTTAGCAAAGTATCTCAAGAATGGAAGAAAAAGTATCCAATGTATATAGCCCCAATATGAAGCAAATTTATATCTTTCATGTGAAGGCCACAACCCAATTATTGCACAAGAAGACGGGGAAAGGGGAGAGGGAGGGAAGGGGAGGGAGAGGCTGGGGGGAGAGAGGATAAAGGGTGAGATCACACTTGAGGTGCATCTTTGAAGGGTCAGGAGAAAACTACTAAATGCAGAACACAAATGTTTTCACACAGTAATTGAGAAAATCTCATGAATGTTATGTTGAACAGGCAGATGAAAATATCTCAGACTGTATATGAAGCCCACACACTGTACCCCATGATTGAACTAATGTACACAGCTATGATTCAATTAAAAAAAAGTTAAAAACTTGCTAGTAATCAAATTAATGTAATTTAAAACCTAAGGATATTTTCTCACTAAACTAATTAAAGATTTATTATATTTGAAAAAAAAAGAAAAAGAAAATCGATGCTAATTAAATAACAACTGGC
>CAUYON010095575.1:0-26572 GCA_963573935.1 Arctocebus calabarensis
CCCACCAACAGTGTAGAAGTGTTCCCCTTTCTCCACATCCACGCCAACATCTCTGGTTTTGGGATTTTGTTATGTGGGCTAATCTTACTGGGGTTAGATGGTATCTCAAAGTAGTTTTGATTTGCATTTCTCTGATCATTATAGTTTTCATATGAAGGCTAAAACCCAATTATAGCATAGGAATACAGGGAAAGGGGAAAGGGAGGGGAGGGGAGGGGGGAGTAGGGGTGGAGGGAGGGCAATTGGTGGAATCACACCTACGGTGTATCTTAGCAGGGTACTGGGGAAACTTATTAAATGTAGAGTATCAATGTCTTTATATAGTGATCAAGAAAATGCCATGGAGGCTATCTGTAACAGTACGATCAAAACATTTCTGAATGTATATGAATTGTGCCCTATGATTGCACCAATGTACAGAATTATGATTCAATAAAATTATAAAAAAAAAGAAGAAATAAAAATGTATCACTCAATCATGTTAGAAATTTTTCATTACGTACATATTAGCAGTATACCTTTATAAAAAATATACATATAATTAGTTAATATAAATGATATAATAAAACACACGCCAATAATGTGCCCTGACCTCATTAACATAAGAGTAAGTCTTTAG
Source organism: Arctocebus calabarensis (assembly GCA_963573935.1). Classification (NCBI taxonomy): domain Eukaryota; kingdom Metazoa; phylum Chordata; class Mammalia; order Primates; family Lorisidae; genus Arctocebus; species Arctocebus calabarensis. Next base: position 620 of record CAUYON010095575.1, read on the forward strand.
CATAGATAATCCACTTAATTTTAAAAACCTAAAGGACTATTAACAAGGTTTAATAAATAAGAATTTAATACCTGTGTATAATATATTTTCCTATATAAGTTATTAAATCTATTATCACAATACTCATATTTTATCATAAAATGAAACAGATACCTTTCACTTGTAAGAAATGCAATATGTTCATCAGAATTGAAATCTCGGTTTCTGTCTACAGTCTTTCTTCACAGGGTCATGGCATCTTCAGTTTTTATAAGAATCAAATCGTTTTATAAAAGAAAAGAAATAATTTCAAAAATCAAAAGAGTCACCTGCCATCTCCCTCCTCTATTCCTCCTCTCATCCAGTGCTTCTTCACTGCTATTGACTGACAAATGGATTTACTTCACACTAAATAATAAAAGCCAAAGGTAGGCATGTGGCGATTCAAGAAAAGTGATAAGAATGTAGGCCTTACTCTGTATGAGTAGATAATTAAGTCTGTATTTTTAATGCCATAAGGATAGGATATGTTTTTTCTCAGAAGTTTCTTTAAAAAATAAGTTTTCCATGATATTGCAAGATGACTGGTAAGCGGCATACACTCATAAATATGTACCTGTCAAATTTCAGTTGAAGGTTAATTAAACCTTGGCACTCAGGTACGGTTGACTCAAATGCTTTCCAGTTCCCTGGTTGTAGATGCAGAGTCCTCAGTTCATCCTGCCAAACAGTTCCTAGGATGGAGTTTTGTTTTTTTTTATTTTCAGGGCCACCACAGCTCCCCAGGTACCTGAACCAGATCTCTGTTCATTTCCTCATCCATTTTTACATGAATCCCAGTTTATTTCTTTTCTTCCTCTCTCTTACACACACACAAAAATAATAATAATGTACTCAATCTATTTATAAGAATAATGGACTTTCCTGAGAAAGACAGCATAATTTAGAACACTGAGTGGGGATTCACTTTTCAATGACGTAAACAACTTCTCAAGACTTAAGTAGGCATCATTCTTGCACAGCAGAATTTTCCTGGCCACCTATAATCATCACCCCTCTTCATTTGTTTCACTTTTTTCCTACTCCTTTCAACTTTTCTCCTTAGTACTTCCCTTCTGCATGTTCAGGAGTTCAAATTTCATGTACTGTTATGCAAAGCAACCCCACCCCCATTCCACTCCTGTGGTCTTCTTATCCGGCCACACTTTCACCAGCACCAATCCTCCTATTTCACCTGGGCTTATCAAAGAATTTTCTCAGATGAAGATAATTCTCTCAAGAAACTTCTGTTCTATGCTATTTATAGGGTTCTCTGATTTTTTACACTTTTTATTCTGCTAGGAACATTTCTTGCCATATTATAGCATTTCTGAAATCCAGATGAGTGTGTAGTAATTACATGTAGTAATGGAAAGCAATTTTGATGGTCAAGGAAATTTGGGTCTGGGTCAGCAGAAAGGTGGTGGTGGTGACTCAATATTTTCAAAAGGGAAAATAAGTTGGTTTTTGTCCTCTCTGCCCAAAATGGCCAATGTGTGTGTGTGTGTGTTTTTTTTTAAGCAAATTTCAGATTAATATGAGGGTGCAAATAATTACATTACTTTGTTCTGCATTTGTTAGGCAAAGTTCAAGTTGTGCTTGAGCCCTTTATCCAGGGGGTGTGCTGTGTATCCTTACATTGTGCCCATTAGGTGAAAGCTTACCATTCCCCATCTCTCTTCCTCTTTCTTCTTTCTCTTTTCTCTACCCTAATCCCATTGCTTATACTTGTGTTTTCCTCTCATGTGAATATATAGTTAGTTTTCCCTTGGTTTCATATTAGTATTGAGCACATTTGATACTTGCATGCCCATTTTTATGACACTTCACTAAGAAGAATGGCTTTCAGCTCCATCCAGGTAAATATGAAAGATGTAAAATCATTATCTTTTTTCTGGCTGAATTGTATTCCATGGTACACAAACATCACAGTTTATTAATCCATTCATGTGTTAATGGGCACTTGGGTTGCTTCCACATGTTGGCAATTATGAATTGAGCTGCAATAAACATTCCAGTGCAAATGCTCAAATATTGTGTTTTGATGAAAATGTAGGACTACTTAGAATGCAAGGTTAGAGTCCCAACTCCCTAATAAGGTAGATTTTGACACTCAAAGTAGCAGTTTCAGAGAAAAGTCATTATGTGAATAAACTTTAAAGCAGTGAAGTTTTTGTAAAACAACCAGAAAATAATGGTGGAGAAACTCATTTTGAAAATGCCAAAATAGAATGTACCACCTAACTGTGTCTGGACTTGCTGTGAAGAGATTTGGAATTATTATTGCCAGCAGTGGCTACCAGGCAACTAATGATAATAACTGCAACACAGAAAATGAGTAATGATGATACCATTTGGATTAAGGAGATGGAAAACAGAGATTAATGCTATAAGAAATGAGAAATGTTCACAAATGGAGAGAAGGATAGCTGCTATATTGTATGACTGAAGGTGAATGGGCTGACTTTGTGGACTCAGGGAGGCAGACTGTGCCAGTGCTTCAGCCATCTCCCTTGGACTTGACAGCATGCTCATGCTGACTGACGTTCACAGTCAGAGTCTGCTTGTTTGTGCATGAGGCTTATTTTCTCAGGATCACAGATTTCTCTGTCTGGAAGCATGACAATCAGGCCAGAAATGTAGGTAATTAACAATCATCGGGAATGGTTCTCAATCAACAGCTCTCTGGAGTATATGTACAAATACCCCAGTTCTCTTACGTCTTGGAAAGGATAATTCCAAGGTTTGTGCTGTCTTTCACTCACCAAAAGTTTCTCCATGGAATTAATTTCTAGTTGCTCATGTGATCGTTCCCTCAATAATCACCTTCTACTGACAACATCTCCTTCCCCTCTCACTTTATCATTTACCTGCTAGTGTTGCTTGAACTGCCCAAATGTTATATCTTAGGACTGCTTCTAAGAAACAAATCATGGCCCCCTCTATCAGACTTAAAAATTGGGGATGTCTGTACATACGACGCTATTTCTGAAACAGATTAATGTTAACATTGAGATTCCTTGTTGATGATCTTGGCTGCTAACAGTGACTTGTCACTAGTCTCTGTAGTACCATGTGTAGCATCAGACAGCCACATTATGAAGAAGGAGGTAAAAATGAGCTGATGATGTCATTTCTTTCTGCATTATTGGTACTTGGCATTTAGGTTGGTCTATGAACATTGTCAAGAGAATTCAGTGTTTAAAATACACTCAGTTTTGCTTATTTATTTCAATGTCTGTGAATTTACAGCTTTGGCAAGTGATTTGTATTTATTTTTCATGGCAGGTGTCCATTTTAATGTGGACATTTAAAAGTGTTGACACATCCACATTGTGTAGAATATGATCATTAACTTGTAACCAAAGTAGGATTTCATATTATTACTTCTCCCTTTGATTAAAAAAAAAAATCTGCCAAAGCTTTTATTGTTTCACTCTAAGAATACATCAGATTTCGGTTGAAACTTCCAAAATGGTAATAAAAAATAGTGATTAAAAAAAAGTGAAATGCTGTTATTTCTATCGTGCTCTAATAATCTATGTTCTTAAAATTGAAGAACACATGTGTAGAATTTATTGGGAATATGTGCTTATTATAAAGTTTCCTTTAAAAAAAAACATAAGAAAAATAAACCATGATCTCAAATATAAATACATTTTAATAGATTTCTAAATATCTTTTTCTGTGTTTATATTCATGTTTATTCACATAAATGAGATCATATTATACATATTGTTTTATGAACTATTTGCATGGTCATGCTTCATGAATGTTTTTCTGCATTATATCCTTCTGTTCAAAATGCCAGGATCTTTCTTGACAAGAGTACATGCTGTGCTCAGGATAAATGGATGGTCAGTGTATAGTACTGACTGAATGTACTTTCTGCTTTGAAGTAGTATCTTCTGCCAACAGCATCTGAAATACCCATCACTGTATTCATTATTTGTGGTTGCTACATTTTGGGGGAAGAAGAATATTTAAGGATGTATATGGACATTTTACCATATTAGTGGTAATTAACTTTCTAATGTATTTGCCTATTCCAATGGACCCAGCAGGACTATGCAGAGGAAATATAAACTTGCTCTGAAGTTTGGATCTTGTCTCAGCAAGATAGGCTCAGTCAGAACCCTAATCGTGAAGGCCCTAGAATAGTTGGAGAGCATCAAGAAACAAAGCAACAACAGCAACAAAAAAAGTTAGACCATTCTTCTCCTAACTTCCTGAGTAAAGGGCTATTTTCTCAAGCTGCCTGAGTTTTTGTTTTAGCCGCTGTACCAAGAGGAGGCTGGTATGAACGTTTTGCTTGCTGAGACATTGTAAGCTGATCACTGTTTGAGTTCCTGCATGCTGCTGTGGCTATATATAATTTCTTTTTACCTAAATCTCTTCCTCTTGATAACACAACCCATCTCTTCCTTTTGGAGAACCATACCATTGTCATCCATTAGCTTGTGCAGGACTGCCCCCAACCCTGGCTCAAGGATTAGGCATGAAAACCAGGCCTGGCCAATCAGAACAGCATATCCTTTTGAACACAGTGATTTTTTTTTAAGGGCTGCAGCAGCAACAGTGACCCATGAACCACAGTGGGGCTGTTATCATAACATACAGAGGAAGCCAGACATTATGGAGGCAGGGTCAGGATTCTGGCCATGAAGTTTCCAACTTCAACAGAAATTTCCATATGTCAGAACCCTTCTCATGGAAACAGAGATCCACCACTATGGGCTTGGAGAATGAGGATGTCAGTGCATCTGAGAGCCGGCTAGCAGAGATCCTTCCTCTGCTTAGCAGCCACCTCATAAGCTTTCCGGGTTCTGGTAGAGGAGAGGGCTCTAAAATGACTGCACTTAATTTTCCTACCAAGCCAGTTCTGTGAAGGCATAATGGTAGAGTTAAGTTAATTTTTAAAAACTGTAAAAGTACAGAAATGTGATATTTCTTGCATACCTGAATAATTTAACTAACAACCTTGTCAACTGCAGAGATTTCTTTTTTCTTTTACATATACTTCTCCGGAGACTTCACATAGCCTAACATTGTCCTTCAAAAAGTAGGTGTCATTGCAAGTTGTCATTTTTTTGAAAGGTGAAGAGGTTTGCTATTGACATGAGCAAACTGCTGAGAAAGTGGAGCAAGGGCTATGACAAAACCCAGGGTGTCTGCCTGGTAGGGAAAAAGTGATGCTTGATCTGTTTTTAAGAGCATTTGCAGGACTCGGCTCAGGCAAGGGTGGCAGAGGAAAACACCAATAAGAAGAAGCACAAGACTAAAAGGTAAGTAACAGAGAGTGGCCATTCAAGTGAATATGAATCGGCTTAGGAAGGAGTGATGGGACGTGGGTTAGATTTTAAACAATTTTGAAAGTTGGGTTAAGATTATGAACCTTATCCAATGAATAGTCCCAAAAGGGAGAGTCATAAGGATAATTTTCAGTTTAAAATTAATCTGTTTGTACTGTTCAGAATAATAGTTCAAAGAGTGATTCCAGATAAGTAGCAACAGCATCCTCTGGGAACTTGTCTGAAATGCAAATTTTCAGGCCACAATCTCAACCTACTTACATGGAACCATAGCAATCTGTGTTTTCGGGAAGCCTTCCCAGTGATCACGATGCACACTTGAGAACTAATGGAACCAAAGAGAAGGGGAAAGTGCCTTTCCTATGAGTCACCTGATGAAACTGGAATTTATTGCTTTCAGATGTTTTAAGTCAAAAGTAATTCAGCCAGGAGCGTATTAACAGGTTGCCCACCCCATAAACAGAGAAAGTAGAATTTATTCCTTCATATAAGGAGCCCATTAAAGTGTTATTGTTATTATTATTTCTTTGTTGAATGCCATGGAAACTATACAAAACATACCCTAACCTCAACTGTTTTCCACAGAAATTGAGGAAAGTAGCATAGGCCTAGTCTTAAGCCACAGGCTCCTCTGATTTCTAATCTCCAGAGAAAATTCTCATTTTACTAGTGTGGACACGTTAGGGATTGCATTTCTTCATGTGCATGCCACACTTGAAGGAACACCAACTTTCCTTTGGATTTCTATGGAGCTGATTTCACAGATGTTTCTCAAAGTTTTCATGATACACGTAGGACATTGCTCAAGCAGGCAGGCAAGATGACCCTTCTTTGAGTCCTGCCAAACCTTGACCACACTCACTGGTGCAGAGTGATGCTACCTCAGACCAAAGACCCTGGAGTTCTTCTCAGAATAGGAACATCATATGCTGCAGGAGCAGTGCTGAAGAAGATAGAGCCTTTATTCCCCCAGTCAGAGTCAACTAGCACTTCAGCTTCAGTTCCGCTAACAACACAGTGCCTGTTGCCACTGGTTTTCCAATGTTTGGAAAACCAGTGGCAACAGGCACCATTCATGGACATTTTGGTTCAAAGACTTAGTGAGTAGGCCATGAGATGTGCCTAGTGTACGGAAGAAACGCTATTGGCCATGTAGAATTCCCTTCTCTTTTACCTGACAGATGCTCTTGTGGTCTCTTGAACACCTCCAGAGAGGGGCCACACATTTCTTTGTGGCCACCTGGAATGTGTAAAGGATCAGAATGTGAATGTGTCAGATACACCCACATTCTTAGGTCAAAGAAAGACTGGAGAGAAGTTACATGAAAAGCAGCTATGAAACTCTTAGTAGACCATACATCTCACCCTACAAATGGAGTTAGAAAAGCCAAGAATGAGGTTGGAATGGGAGAAAAGATTACTTTGGAAAGGATTGGTGTGGCTATGCTGGGAATGCTCCTCTTTCTATGAGATAGTGTCATTGTGTGTAGGGACTCTGTGCATGGTTAATTATATGATATATCTAGATAAGGATTTCTGAACTTTATCACTAATGACATTTGGGCTTGACAATTTTTTGTTTTGGTAGCCTACTATGCACTGTTTAGCAACAGCCCTGACCTCTACTCTCTGTATGCCAACAGCAACCACCAACCTCAGTTGTGATGACCAAAAGTGTTTCTGTACAATGCCAATGTCCCCTGGTAAACAAAATCACCCCTGGTAGTAAAGCTGTCTTGGTCCCTTTGTGTTACTATAAAGCAGCAGTTCTCAACCTATGGGTCATGACCTCCTTTTAACAATGAAAATACAGTGTGGCATTTGGAAGGTTGAAAACCACTGCTGGAAAGGATTACCCAAGGCTGAGTAATTTTTAAAGAAAAGGGGTTTATTTGGCTGACAAGTCTGCAGGCTTTACAGGAAGCATGGCTCTAGCATAAGTGTCTGGAGAGAGCCTCAGACTGCTTATACTCATAGCAGAATGCAAAGATAAGCCAGTGTGTGCAGAGATCACATGGTGATGGAGGAAGCAGGAGAGAGAGAAGGCTATTTTTAACAACAAGCTCTCATGGTAACTAAGAGCAAGAACTCATTCACCACCCCTCAGGGAGACCATTAATCTATTCATAAGGATTCTGCCTCCATGACCCAAACACCTTTCATTAGGTCCCACCTCTGACATTGAAATATGATTTCAACGTAACATTTGGGGAAACAAATATCCAAACCATGGAAGAAGCTTTGACCTAGACTCTACTGTCCCTGAAAATTTTTTTGTGTGTGTATTTTCTATGATGGCTACCTGCCTGCTGACCAGAAAAATGGGCAAACATACCTTTATTTCAGAGGTTAAGAGAGGTCAAGGGAAGTTGTTGGGATAAAATGTCAAAGATCACTTTGCTTCATCTTCTGTGTGCTGTCCTTTGAATTAAGTTTCTCTACACATTATTCAGGACTTAGCTCAGACAGTTGGAATTACACTGAATTGTATGTTGGGGGGACTTTGAGATCTATAGACTGAACTTGTGGAATTGAGGGAGAGAGGGCCAGTGTTCTTCTGGCAGCAGGGAATGATTTTTTTTTTTAAGTTAGAACTGAGATTCACATTATAGAAAGTTTTAAAGGAGACGTTCTGTGAGTACATAGTTGAATGCTGGCCCTCATTCGAGGACCAACTACAGGAACTAAAACCCCAGAGAAGAATTTAACTTTAGTTGTTGCTGAATTATTTCTCCTACGATTCTAGGAACCATAAAATTCAATGTAAGTAGTAAATTTTCTATATACTTAAATTCTTGTCATTTACCCTAATCTCTTAGCTCTCTTATAAAGCATGTGTGGTGGTGGCATGTGGAGCTGAGGAATGGGTATGCTGGCTAATTGAGCCATTATCTCTCAGTCTTCTATCTTCCTTTCTTTACTCTTTGTGACACTTGCTGGAACACCACATTTTTGCTTTGCCAACTGCTTATTGCTTATTTGGCTCTGACAATAGGGAGTTGTAGAGTGATTCAAGGAGACTGCAAGGCTGGAGGAGGGAGGAAGTGTTTTCTTCTGGTCCTCTCAGTGTCACCATGCTGTCCATGATAGTTTATGTAGCATAAGTTGGTTACAGCTTCAGTTTTTTCTTCCTCCCAGAACCAACACCACAGTGCCACTTCCCCATCCCCAAACCTAATAGAGATATTACCAACTGATTGACTGTGCCACCTTGCTGCTCTGTATTTTAATGCTGTTGAGGTCCTCTTTTGAGCTTCTAGGCCTTCATCCTGGCTGGCAGTAACCCCTTTTCCGAAGCATGAATCCCAGGTCTGCCAGCCCCTAGGTTTTAATAAGCCAACTTATTTTTTTTTAATCCTGGCCAAGGGGGGATAGTTTCTTTTTATAGTTACTGTATCTTTGTTAACTCCAGGATCATTTTTTGGCTTGTTAATACTCCAATACATATTTAACCAAGGCTTTATAATAAATGCTCTGTTAAAATTACTGGTCTGGTTTCTATTTTGCCAGCTGGACCTTGATGAGAATGAGGGAAAGAGGGGTTTTTACATAGCATCTTGCTGATGGGGCCAGCAGAGTGTCAGCATTTCTGACTTGCGTTCTATGACCCCTCACTTTTCCTAGTATGGCCCATAGCAGAACCCACAAAGGACTTCAGGGAATCAGTTTGTGATCAACGGCTAAGTGGGCAAACTGGCCACACCTAAAAGAAAAGGTCCTTTCATTCCAAAAGTAAGGCTAAATATGGATTGGCTTCTGCTTGCTCTATAACAAAACAGAGTCTAATCAGGTAAAGAAAAACATATCAGGGTATGTCACATATGAGGTTGGTTAATTAAGTTTGTGAACTTGTCCCAGAAAAAGTGTTGCATACCTTATTGGTCAATGTCACTGTGGTCACCTTTAAAGCATTCTCCTTGGCCATCTGATGACTATAATGATACTTTTTATGGGTATGTAGCATTTTTTCTAGGAGGAGCTCTAGAACTTAATTATTAGATCTTTCTATGATGACAACTCTAATGGCTATTCCAGAAAAAGTATTCCAAAATTGCTTTGAAGGGTGCTGGAGTAGGTGCTTGCATTGGTCCATAGCTTCCTGAGAGGAGCTAGCCTACCATTTCTCCTTGGAGCCACTGTGCCAGCCCTGGCTTGGCAGCTCTTTTTCCATCCTTGTTCTTGTTTAAACACGTACATGCCTCTACTGCTCATGGACATGAGTGGGGAGTCAGAATCCACCACCTGAAATGAAGTAAAATTACACAAGATTCTCAACTCAGAAATATGACATTTGAAATTATTTAGGCCTTGTGCTAAGTATTGTTTGACTGATCCAATCTAGTATTGTCTGGGCTTCTGGGATTAGTTTTCTCGTTCTTTCTAAATCTCTATTATTACAACACACACACACACACACACACTCCTGCACACACACTCTCTCCAGTGTACACATACGTGTGTGCGCACGTACACACACACACACCCCACTTCCCTTTTATTACAATCTCAGCTGATAGATATCTGAAGTTAGAATGCTTTGCTGCCTTAAAGACTCAGCACCAGCTAGGTAGAACACCATGACTTCTGGAGTCTATGTCTTTTCTAAAATGTCTTTTAATAGACTGGCCATGTTTGGGCAAAAAACTGATATGGACATGTCTGATATGTTTAAGAATAAAAGGGTCTATGCTATCTTAAAAGTTGAGAGGGAGCCATTCTCCTAGAGCTTATTTTAAAAGAACAAGACTCCAAAAAAAAAAAGCAAGACTCCTAGTACAAATAGATTAGTAGCAAATTTATCTATTTCTTAGGAACCAGGCATGCTATTGTGTAATTTTTCATCAATAAGCTCCTCCCCCAGGCCACTTACTCTAACCACCAGCATCTGGCCCTGTGATTATGCAGTGAATTCCTTGAAGTGCTTCAGCAGCTTCGTGACATTCAATCACACATACTTCATTTTGGAGCCAAGCTGGCCTACATTGCTAACATTTTAAAACTCTTTCATGCTAGCCATAATAAAGGAAACTGTTACCTTAAATACAATTAATGAAGAGCCCAGAGGATTCCATTTACAAAAGAATGCAGGTGGGGAAAAATATTTGGCTGTGAATTCACTTTTTCCTTCCAGACTCTTCAAAACTTGAGTAACTTTGAAAATTTCAATTCTGTACTGAAACTTGGTTGAGACGCATAGAGATTACCTGATCTAATGTTGCAAGCCAGAAAAATAAGAATTAGGCATTTAAATCAGTTACCTGAGTTCATTTAACTGGTTATCAGTAAAGCTATTGGACAGCACATTGATTTCCAATAGATAATTTATTTTAGCAACAGCAAATATAATCCATTGTTAAGCAGCATACCATATGGCAGGAGGCTTGCAATTTCACAAGCATTTACTTGGCATTGAACATTTAATTTAAAAGTTTGCATCGACTAGAAAGCCCCTAATGGAATATCGGGCTCAAGCTCCAGATGGCTCACCACCCCCACCTCTATCCACCACACTAATGAAAAGGAACATTGTTACTCAAACAGGTAGAGGCACACAGCATCATTTCCTTACTCAGGTGTGGGTATGTGAAATTGTGAATACAGTTGTATTTTTACTTAGAAGAGATTTTCAAAAAGTGAAGATGAAATTATAGATTTTTCAAGTTCATAGAATATCTAAAGAAATAGCATGATCTCAGCTGTTCTGTTAGTATTTAATGATTTCTAATGCCAATCTGTATCGATATATTATCCAGTTGGAGAAAGGAAACACTACACTTATGATTTGCTGCTGTTAGACCTCCTTGTCAAAGTTGAATGTGAGTAGGAATCTTGTTAAATGCAGACTGAGACTCAGTAAATCTACGGTGGAGTCTGAGATGCTGTCTGTGTAACAAGCATGTGGGTAATACTATTGCTGCCACTGCATAGACCATACTTAAATTATCAGGATCCAGTAGAAGGATGAGTAGTGGAAAGATTGTAGGCCCTGGAGGCAAATTATAGGCACCTAACCTTTGTTTCTACCACTCTTTAGATGAATAATCTTAGGAAAATCATTGAGCCACTTTGAGTATTAGATTTCTCATGAGTAAAATGAAATAATAATAATACCTGTTCCAAGCAAATGAGAAAATGCACAGGCAAGTAGTTTTCCAAAGCCAGGCCATATAAATAATTGCTAGCTATGAATATCATACTACTATATACTCAATTTGAACTCAAGGGAGAATACTTTATGGTTACTAGTTAGGGAAAAGTTCTTCAATAAAACTCAGAGACATGATTTTTTTTTCTCTATCTACACTTTATAATCGATTTTCCAATAGTTTGGTGGAGAGAAAGTGTCTTGATGGAAGCGGCTAATGTGCTGACAAACAGAAGAGCATATCTAACCTCTACACGCTGTGTTTGGTCTTGTTAAGATTTAATTTAACTGATGACATTCATAGTCTGCACTATAAAAACTGAGTCTGACAGTAATGACTGTGCAAACTATTTGCTTTATTACAGACTTCGGACTTTTGAGGGCTTTCCAGACAATGGTGGGTCTTGAAAAGATGGCACTGCAAGCTGTGCAAACACAGTGTGTGCAGGCAAACTTCTGCTTGGCTAATGGATATCTCACAGCTGAGCAAACTGAAGGGCTATTTGTTAGGCCTTCTTTCCTTTCCATGGTAAACCAAGCAGGAAAGTGAATTCCTTTGGGATAACCCACAGGATGCCTTGCTTAGGTAAATAAGCAGATTTGTAAAAAGCTCTCTGTCCACACCTTCCCTATTTACATCCCCAAATGGCTTGTCTAGAGCATTTTAAGCTTCCAGGGCAGATATCTGTTAGAATGTGACCCTCTTCCTCCCCCTGGAGTTTTCACCCCCAACTAAATTAAAGCAATAAGACCACTGCAATTAATAGTCTGTCCTATTTTCATTGCATGGGAACAGTTTCATGATAACAACTTTCAACCACCTCTTGTAATTAATGAAAATGGGACCATACTTTATTCTGAGTGCCCAGGTAATAATTTTTCACTCACAAGACAATATTTTAGTAATGCAAGATAATGCTCAGTGTTTATTTTATAAAACTGCCTTAAAATAAAAGGCAAGAATAATAATTTCTCTTGAATTAGTAAGGAAGAGATTACCTCTAGAAAGGACTTTACAAATATTTGTTCTTATAGCTCATCAGTAAAGAAGCCAGATATAAAGTCAGGCCTTTGTCCAAATCCCAGTTCCACCTTTTTCTAGTTATGGAATCTTGGATCATTTACTTCACTTCTTACACTTTAGTGTCATTATCTGGAAAATATGCTAATACTACAACACAACAAATCATTGTGAGGCTTAAGTAATATATTTTATGTGTAATATTTATCACAGGACTTGGTACATAGTAAATGCCTCCCAAATACTAGTTATTCTTACAAGTATTATCTTCAAATTGACCTACTGACATCATAGTATTACTTATAGGCTAGAAGAGCACTTTTATGGGGCTAGAAATTTATAGAAACAATTTCTAGGGTCTCATAGATTCCTTGGTTTAGTTGGTATTGATAGTCATCATGACAGAAGTTACCATTAATTGAGGAAGACAGAGATAATTGCTCTGTCTAACCCTGTCAATTCTCAGGGCAACACTAAGATATATTATCTTTATCTTTATATGTTAATGAAGAAACCAAGATTCAGAGACTCCTATGGTTTGAATATTATTTGTCCCCTGGAAAACTCATCTTGAAATTTGATCCCCAGTATATCACTGTGAGGAGTTAGGGCCTGGTGCGTTGTTAAAAAGAATGTGGCTTTCTCAGTTTCTGTCTTTTGCTTCCTCCCTTGCCATGGGATCTCTGCACATGTTCGCTTCCTTTTTGCTTTCCACCATGAATGGAAAGCAGCATGATGCTATCACCAGTAGTTGAGCAGATGCTTACACCATGCACTTTGTGCTTCCCAGACTGCAGAAGGTTGAGCTAAATAAACTCTTTTCTTTATAAATTACTCAGCCTCAGATATTCTTTAATAGACAACACAAAACGGACTAAGAGTCATAACTGGTAGGTTGTAGAATCAACATTTGAACTCCTGGATGTCTAATGTTGCTCTCCACAATCTTACATGCCAATGCCTAGATGGTTCACACCTGTTTAGGCTTACTCACACTCAACAACTGTACATTGCTGAAATATGTGGGGACTTTCTGGGGGAGGCACATTTTCCTGCCATAAAATAATAGAATCTATGAAGGTTAAAACCTGTTGTCCAAGATAGTAATTTCTTCTTTCCAAAAGAAAGGCTTCTACCTATTTCTAAGATATGCATGAGAAAGATCCACAAGCAAGTTTTACTCTAATAAGATATATCTATCATCTTCAAACATCTATCTGTAGATCTTAGCTTCATGTATCAGGAAATGAGAGAGAGAGTGTGATTTCAAAAGGTTTCCATGACTACCCAGATCAGATAATCTCTACCTGTTCGTCAGTGCTCAAGTCCCTCTCAGGAGGCAAAACCCCATTCTGTTATTATGGACTATGTAAAACACATAGATCTCTAGAAAAAACAGTAAAATTACATGTTATAGAGGCAGAATTTGTGAAATGAAAAGAGTCATGTTTTCTGAGTTCAATAGACCTGAATTTGCAATTCAAGTAAGCAAGTTTCTTTCAGCTTCCCTAAACCTCTTTAAAATAAGTCTAATAAAAATTACCTCATAAACTATTACAAAGATCAAATGAGGAAACACTTCTAAAACACTCAGCAGGTAGAATATACTAAGTGCAGTAGCAGTAGCTATTGGTACAGCTAGTTGCTTTCCAGAGATTAATTTGGATTGAAATATATATGGCCCCCATTTACCTGTGGAAAGTATGATATTATGGGGGGAAATAGAAAGTGAAGAAAGGATAATAATAGAAAGAAACTGAGGAATATTAATCTATTTAAATAGTGATGAGTCCCTGCTCAGCTTCTGGATTTTCAGAGGTATGCTAAGAAAATTTGTTTTAAACCTAAATGATTGTTTTAAACAGAGTCTCTCTCATTCTGCTGGCAAATCTAGATTTCCATGATCTAGCCTAGATTACAGAAACCTGTAATCTCTGGGCCCAAATGATCCTCCTGGATCAGCCTTCCATGTAGCTGGAACTACAGGCACCCACCACAACATCTTATCTGAGTTTTCTTTAGTAGAAATGTCTTTTTTCAAAACTTAGTTAAAATGCAAGTACTCCCTAAATATCAACACTTTTGGTCAATCTTATTATTTACTTAGTTATTTTCTTGGAAGGATCTTCCAATGGCATTTAGAACTCAGAACAAAATAACTTCTTCTTCTTTTATTTTTTTGCAGTATTTGGCCAGGGCTGGGTTTGAACCCGCCACCTCTGGCATATGGGCTAGCACCCTAGTCCTTTGAGCCACAGGCACCACCTCAAAATAACTTCTTATCATTTGGTAAGGAGAGACTAAGTCAGAGAATACATAATCCTAATCATGAGTGTCTACAACAGCAGATACTAAGAGGGACAAGAAGGAAAAAAGAAAGCAATTTAGACAGTTGCTTCTCAGACTTTAGCTGCAGAAGAATCACTTGCAGGCCTTATTAAATTGCAAGTTCCTAGGCACTACCATGAGAGATTCTGATTCAGTAGACCTGGGATAGGGATCAAGAATTTTTACTTCTATAATGCTCCCAAGTGATGCTGATGCTGTGAAGACCACATTTAGAATGGCAATGATGAAAGAATGTTATAAGAGTGAGTATCTGTTGAGGAGTGAGTTGTGTGGAAAGGGGAGGAGGAATTCCAGACACTAAGAAATACATTAAAGCTAGTCTTAGTAGAGTATGAGGAGAGATTTATAGATATGACAGCATTAAAGGTGAGAACCATGCTCTCCAGACTTTGCAAATGCTAAATTCTTCACCAGGAACATTATTAGGTCCTTAATCATCTGCTGAAGCCAAATCATCTTTTAAATGTTTCTGTCACCATCACCTCTGTAAATTGTTCTCTGACTACACAGGGCCTGGTCACTGCCACTATTGAACATGCTCCCATAACACTACATTTGGACCTTCATTAACACATCCACACTGATCTCTAATCTCTTGTTTGCATCCCTCTCTCATCCAAACCATGAGTCCAATAGGCTCAGAGTGTATCCTAATCACCTTTGCACCACTTAGGATCAGGTCTTTTGTGTAATTGACGTGAAATAAATGTTTGTAAAATTAGTGGACGAAAATGAGTGGCTAACCCAGGTTTACTTTAGAGAGAACTAATCATTTATATGCTTTATGTCATGACAAAGCTCTTCAAAGAGTCTGCCATACTTGCGTCTGTGCCTTCCACTCATTTTATATTGAACTGACTTGGGTTGACTTCAGTTAAGCTTTCATCCCCGTTTCTTCATCTTGAAAGGTCACCAAAGATGTCCACATTGATTAAGACTATGACCCTTAATTCTCGATTTAACTAACAAATAACATTTGACATTTGTATTTTATTGGCTTTTAGTCAAATCTTTTCTTGAATTGCCTCTCTGAGTATACATTTTTCAAAGTTATTTTGCTCTTTGCCTACACATTCCTTTTTTTTTTTTTTTCTGATTCTTCTTTATCTCTTTGAACTCAGTATTGGACTGTTACAAGGCTTAACTTCTTCTTTTTATGTCTACATTCTGGCTTGAATGCCATCTCTACGATGATGAACCTATTATACCTCTAGTTTCAACCACTCTGCTGAAACCTGGATGACTAAGAACTTATTAAATGACTAATTTAACTTACGTTATGTTTCTGAAATTTAATTTATTCAAAATTTAACCTTCCTGATGCCCCCTGTATGTGTTTCTCTCATAGACCTCTCATATCAGTAAATGTTAGTTTATTTTTCTAGTTGATAATGTCTGAAACCTCAGAGTAATCTCTGCCTCCTCACTTTTTATTAAATAACATCTTAAGCAAATTCTCTTTCTATGTTTAAAATATATTCTAAATACATCCATTTGTCTCCAACTTCAATATGTGTTCTCAGGTCCATCATCTCTCACCTATAATATTATAACAGGCTCATGACTAATCTCTTTCTACAGACTTACCCTACTTAGTTGAGTATAAACTCTACAGTAGATACTCAACAAAGCATCACAAGTTTTAAATGTCTGACTTTTAAAACATTGTGTGATTATATCATTCCTATGCTCAAAATATTCCAATGGTGGCATATTTCAGAGTAAAACCCAGTCTCTACAATGGCCGGCCTCTCAGACTTACTCTTCCACCACTCCCAGCTTGCTCACCCTGCTGTGGTTGCCCCAGCCTTCTTACTGTTCTTTGTACTAAGTGCCTTCTTGTCTTAGGTTTTGCACTTCCTGCCTTTTCTGTTTGGAATTTTTTTTTCCCGCAGACATTCTCACTTTCTAGTTTTCTGCTTCATATTGCCTTCTCAGAGAGGTTCTGAGAATTGTATCTAAGATGATCCCCCCATGAACCTTTTGTTCCTAGATACTGCTTTTTTATTCTTCACAGTACCTGCTATATATCAATTTTTTTTCTTTTATTTGTCTATCTCTTCCAACTAGAACTAGAATTTCCAAGGGAAGGAATTTTATTTCAATGTTCACTATATTATTTCTAGTGCCTAAAATAGTGCCAGACATATGAATGTGAGTAGATGAGCAAAAGTTACACATGTGGTAAAAATTGGGCAGAAAACTATGGAACCCCTTTCTTCTTTGTGGGATTAGGCTTAATTTAACATTCACCAGCACCTTGAGTCTAGGCAGTAACCATGAGAGTTTCACCAATGGGAGCAGTGTATTTTACTGTTTAATTTTATTGAGTACATATTTTAAAAATGACAAAGTCATAAAAAAGGAGCCTATGTCCTTAAGCCACATGTGGAAGACAGCCCACTGAGCCCCACTGGAAGTGATGTGAACAAGAAAAATACCTCATGCTATATTAAACCACCAAAAATTAGGGACCATTTGTTATAGCAGTTAGCCTTTCCTAACCTTGAAAATCCTATTAAAGCTAAAAAGTATTTAGATTGAAACTAATCTAATATGAAAGCATTGAGGCTGAGAAAGATTATGTATTAATTTCTCTAAGGAAGGGTTGCCAGATAAAATATAGGATGCTCAGTTGAATTTTAATTTTAGATAAACAATGAATAATTTTTAGCATAATATTTCATGGGAAATATACTTACTAAAAGAGTATTCATCATTTCTATGAAATAAAAATTTAACTGTACATTCTGTATTTTCATTTGCTAAATCTGGCAACTTAGTCGTCTAAGAGGACTTTGCAACAGAGCCAGGCCATGGAACCTAATTGTAATTATCAATCCAATTTCCTTCCCATTAGCCTACCAAAAAAAAAAAAAAATGCTAGTGAAAACATGTCAGGAGGCAAACACTCTTAAATGTACATTTCCTGTCATGTATTTACAAAGAAACCTAACAGCATTCAGAAACTTTGAGAAGCTATTCTTCTTCCTTTTTCTCCTCAAAAAGGGTTGTAATTTGAATACATGGGTATGGCCCATGGGAGTGTCTAATTCTGTATCTTATACAGCTATGCTTCAGTATCAATATCCAGCAACTTATCATTACCAGCAGAAGTAATTATAACCAGATAATCTCACTGATAATATGACAGAGTCAATTTAAAGGTCAGCTTTGAAATTTTAAAGTGCTATAAAAAATTCATTTGTTCTTGATGCTCATCTCCTGCCAGAAATCACAAGCCTCAATGGGGTTTTGGTAATTATCTCCATGGCAACTATTTACCACCTTCATGTGGAATAAGGACTGTGAAATTTCTGAGAAAAGAGAGTATTTAAATAGGTTTTGCTTTTAAACCAATAAAAAAATCTATATAATCACAACATGGGAAAAATACAATTAAACATAAACTTGAAACTGAATAGCTTTCAAAATATTTGCCATCTTTTATGAGGCTATCATAATAAGAACTAATGGATTTCTTTATGAAACTAAAAAATTCTAAATTTTCTTTCACTTCAACCTACATTCACCTACATTTAATGAATGACAATTTCAATTCATTAAAAGGAAAAATGTAAAAATACAATGCATACATTAACTTATATTCAGTTCAATAGAAGTTTGAAATGGGCACATAATTTCTAGAAAATGAATTGTTTATGGCAGAACTTTTCACATATACATTTACACTGTAAACATTTGTAGATTTTAAAGGACTTTGAAAGTACTAAGTTGTGCTATAGATCAAGGGTCAGCAAACTGAAATCTATGGGCCACATCTTGTCTACCACCTGTTTTTAATGATAAAGTTTATTTGTGCCTTTTCTATAACGACTTTTGCATGACAGTGGCAGAGCTGATAGTTGCAATAGAGACAATAAGGCCTACATGGCCTAAAATATTTACTCTCATGCTCTTTACAGAAAGTTTGCCAGCCTTGCTTTAGACCAGGTGCTTTAGACCTTGCTTTAGACCTCAAACTATGGGCCACATGTGGCCCACCCAGGACATTTATCTGGCCCCCCGGGTGTTTTTGCCCCTGGTACCTGTCCTGCTTAGCAGCCGACATGTCCAGGACCACAGTGCACATGTGTAGAATGTGCTCCACACTCTCTGAATCCTCTCCTTCTCTCTGTCTCTAGATTCCTCCTCTTAGTCTCAGCTGAAACTGAGACTCGGGATCAGATGAGTCACAAGCTTGCCTGTGCAGAGCCTGTTGCTGCCTGAGGACCGAGGTAAGAACAAGTT
Source organism: Arctocebus calabarensis (assembly GCA_963573935.1). NCBI lineage: Eukaryota > Metazoa > Chordata > Mammalia > Primates > Lorisidae > Arctocebus > Arctocebus calabarensis. The sequence continues at coordinate 19,716 of CAUYON010095575.1, forward strand.
AGGATTTTTTTTTTTTGGAAGTTAGGAGGTCTATTTTTTTTTTTTTTATTTTGTAGTTAGTAGAGCCTTTTTTTTTCTCTTAAGGAGGGGTCTTTTTTACTGAAGTTTGGAGGTCTTTTTTTTTTTTTGCAGATGGGGGTGTCTTTTTTTTTCATTTTAAATATTGTTATTTGTATTTGTTCCTGTTTTGTTTTTTCACTTCAAAAATAAGATATGTGCAGTGTGCTTAGGAATTTGTTCACAGTTTTGTTTTTTTTTTTAAACTATAGTTTGGCCCTCAAACGGTCTGAGGGACAGTGAACTGGCCCCCTGTTAACAAAAGCTTTGTTAAAGCTTTGTGAATTCAAGGGGTATATCATGGACTTTCTTTCTCATACATATGTCCCTTCATCATTAAGTTCTCAGGACTGATGTACCGTGAAAAATATTTTAAATTTCAAAAGGGAAGTCTATTCACCCAGGCTGTTCTAGACATTTGTGAAAATGCCATATTGCATGTGGAATGGGAGTAACAAATGAAAGAAAAGGAAAGACAGAGAAGGAAGGGAAGGAAAGGGAAGGAAAGGGAAGGGAGGAGAAGAGAATGGGAGGGGAAAAGGGAAGGGGAAGGGAAGGGAAAGCTTTGTTTCATTTAGCTTGAGTGAAAATGCTCATTTTTATATACCTTCCCAGCATCCACAATCTTACAGTTGTGATTTATTATGAGGCTCCTGCTGGCATGGCCAAGTGCCAAATTACAGCAAAATTATATGGTTATCAACATATCTCTAACTTGTGCAGTTCCTTGCCATTAGCATCCATGTTGTACAGATTCTCATTTGGAATCAAACCAAAGGCAATCATCTGTCTATTGGGCTTGTCCAAATTTTTGCCCTTTCTTGAGCTGAGAGTTCTCTGGTCCAAACTGAAAGGATTCTGTCTGCCCAGTTAGGAGGCATGACATGGCCCCCGGCCTCCACACAGAACAAAGGACTGGAAGCCACTTGAGCAACCCTGGCAAAGTGAATCTGACTGCTAAGCAACCAGGCTAGATGGATGCTTCTGCCTGCTGTCAAGGCAAATGAGCTTTTTGTTGTTTTTTAAAAATTATCCGTTCCTTTCACTGTCTCTACATAAGCACAATATTCCATGATTTTATTGGCCCTGAAGCTGAAATTCAACGTATTTGGCTCTGTTTGTTGTTAAAGGAAACTTTGGCAAAAATATTGCTGCTCAAGTGAACATCAGCTGAGGACATTGTTGGATGCCAATGTGAGATTTCCTTGATGTTGAAACAGAATTAACTCTTGAGAGTTTTTCCATCCCTGTTCTCAGAACTTTCATACCACTGAAGCTCACTGGTTATAAACTTAGGGTAAAAACTATTAAATTCCCTTAATTCTTCACCGATTCATTAAAAGTACTCTCCCAGTTGGGGGTAAAATATAGCACATGCTGTGACCTTTGTCTCTGGGAAGTTTGTATTCTCCTAGGGTGGGTTAAATGAAGAGAACCAATATTATAGAATCCATTCATGGTGAGAATAGATGAACAATTGGGGAAATAAGTTTTGAAGAGTTGAATAATGTCAGGTTTTTTTTACTTTTAATTCTATAATAATGTTTTTCAAATGTAATAATGTTGGAATAAATATAAATATAAAATATATAAAGGTGGCTCTCTTTGAAATATCTTTGATGTTGTTTCCCAATATTTGAATAATGGAGGTGTTCCTCCTTCTGGTTCTGGTACTACTTCGTTAAACCGTGTTAGTTATTCACAAGTGTCATCACCAACTTATGAGCTCCTAGAAGAAGGCAAGTGGCTTTATTCATTCTATACTCCTGAGGCAAGAACAGAGAAAAATCTAAGGCAAATACATTCCAATACTGTTCTCCCTCTTCAGGGATAGACATTGCTCATTGACTACAAAATGCCTTTAGTTTGATTCTTACTTAAAGATGAGACTTAAAAACTCTCATCTCCATGTTCAAGGCAACTATCACTGATGTACTGTGTTGGGAAAGGAGAATACATTGATTTTCCTTTTCTGTTCTATCATTTAACACAATGCTGGCAAATGCTAAGTGCCCAGAAAATGTTAAAATAAATGATATTTTTAAAGAATAGGTCTTATTTTTATATTAATAGAATCGTAAGTAAAATACAGCCCAAAACTTATGCAAGATCTAAAGTGGTGAGAAGGGAGCACAAGAACATTTCTTGACAGTTTTTCCTGCCCCTGACATTCCATATCCTTCCTGTGATTTTTCCTATTTCTAGGAATGTGCACAGGAGGACAGCACATGAATTCTTATTCACATAAATGTTTCTAGCATTCACATTGAGGCTGACTTGCAGAGATATGATCTGTAGACAACTTCCCCACCCCCCACTATTAGATAAAAAAAGAATCTGTCAAAATAAGAGTAATAAATTTTCATTTGCTCATAGTTTACAAACAATATTTAGCTATTTGCACTGCTCTTCAGTTTGTAAAAGATAGCTAAGAACTTGGACCTATAGGACACTCACTTACTGACCAATTATTAAGTATCAAAGACTTTGCAAGTGTTTACTGAGCAAAAGAAAAAAAATAAATTCTATCAACTTGCATAATATTTGTTCCTTCTCCTAAAATTATTTATAACCAAATCTGTGATACAAAGCATTTAAAAGTGGACGGTCCCTGTGGCTCAGTGAGTAGGGCACCGGCCCCAAATACTGAGAATGGTGAGTTCAAACCCGGCCCCGACCAAACTGCAACACAAAAATAGCCGGGTGTTGTGGTGGATGCCTGTAGTCCCACCTACTTGGGAGTCTGAGGCAAGAGAATCACCTAAGCCCAGGAGTTGAAGGTTGCTGTTAGCTGTGTGACACCATGGCACTCTACCAAGGGTGATAAAGTAAGACTCTGTGTCTAAAAAAACAATTTAAAAGCAAATGTCTAGAATGGACTTTGATCCTCATTTCTTTTCATGTATATTACTCACTTGGCCTTGGCTGCTCTTTCTCACCTCCCTTACCTACCTGGCATAATTCTCACTTGAACCCTAATTCAATGTTATTTTCTGTATTGAGTCAATCAAACCTATGTCCACTAGCAGAATTAGCAAACTATCAAAGAGCCAGAGGAGGATTTCCTTTCAAGGCACGTAATTAAAGACTATATACTATGTCATTTCATCTCTGTTCCCTTAGTACTTTCTTCATAGTTCAATTATTGCAAGGTGTACCTTTAATTTATTATTCTTTTTCCCAACTATACCCTCCAGAATGAGAAATATATTTTCTTAATTTTTTTTTTTGTAGAGACAGAATCTCACTTTATCACCCTTGGTAGAGTGCTGTGGCATCACACAGCTCACAGAAACCTCCAACTCCTGGGCTTAGGTGATTCTCTTGCCTCAGTCTCCCAAGTAGCTGGGACCACAGGCACCCCCCACAATGCACAGCTAGTTTTCTTTATTTTTTTTTATTCCAAGCTTTGAGTATAAGTAAGTATGATGTCATAGTCTAGGTTTCTGAGAATGCAAAGCATATGGCAAAAGCTTATATGCATTTTTATTAGGAAGTAAAATTTCTGGGTGCAAGAGAAAATGGAATAGTAGAATGTAGAAAAGGAAAAAAGAATATTCTATAAAGTGGACTGTTGCCAGCTATTAAATGTGAGTGATTGCTTGATCTTGCAAGTCTCTTTGGAGGCCACGTGAACAATGCTTTTGAGACAGCTTACCCTTGAGGAAAAGGATGAAAGAATTTATTTACCATTTGATGTTTTCTATTGTTGAGTTCTGCCCCACATAGCCTGAAGTGGCCCATATTTTTAAGTTGTTTATATGTGGGATCAAAATAGATATTTGCAGTCTTATAATGCCTCAATATCCATAAGGAAGATTCACTACAGGAAGAAAAGGGGGCTAGACCCAGGCACCAGGTCAAGTACTGGTCGGCTGTATTTGCTGGAGTACATCTGAGTCTACACAGAGCTGTTCTGCACAGCAGTGACTGGACCAACTGAGGGATGAGGAAAGCTGACATCATCTGAAATGCCTCAGTAATAATTTTTGTAATTGATTTGAATACAAAATAGCCTATAGTAAGAGACAAAATAGAGTCACACGTAATGTGTCATGGATCAATTGGCACTATCAGGGAGCAAAGGAAGTATATGAAGGAAGTATATAGTTTTTAATAGGTAGAAGCAGCCCATGGATAGGGAATTTGAGACTGAGGAAGTGCCAGAAGAAATAGAACATGGAAATCACATGGAAAGTTCAGCAAATGTAAGAAAGCCCCATTGAACTCAGAACATGACCTGGTAATTAAAGAGGGAATGAAGTTAGAAAGTTTATTAAAGTCCTTGAATTAATTCATTCAACAAATATTTTACTGAACACTTACTGTGTTCCAGGAATTTTTCTAGTTGCTAGAATAACAATAATGGACACATCTCAAACGAAAGAATTTAGACTTAATTCAGGAGGTAGAAAAGAGCCAAAGGAGGATTTCCTTTCAGGGGAGGTAATTAAAAGCTATGTACTACAGGGTACAAAGTAAAGAAACAGCAAATATCTTTCCTGTGTTTCAGCTAAAGAAGGAAGACTTAATCAAGTTACACAGGAAATGCTCTGCAGGGGAAATTTATTTTCAGGTCAGGAAGTGACTTATTTTGCCAGGGAGGATTCATAACACTTCCAACCTCTACTGCTTGGCAGAAAGTGCTTTTTGTGGCAGATAATGGAGACATCAGGCAAATAACTCAACTTAGCTAGTAAGTTGCACAATCACTAAGTACACAGCATTTAAAATAAAGGTGAACATTTAGAGAGCATCATCTGTTTTTAAAAAGAAAATTAGAAAGGCATCCATCAATCTAAGACCATTGATAAATAAAAGTATACATTTATAATAAACTACAATCAGGTTCAAATGCAAACAATAAAGTTGTTCCAGGCATTCAAAAATCATCCCTAAGCCAAGATCTAATGACTCTAGGCCAGACAGAATAAGAAGAAACAATGCAGAATACATTTAAAAGCAATATGTAATGATGAAAGATGCTGCATTGGACCAGAATAGTGTCTAAGGCTTTATTATCATTGTATCTAATGAGAAGCAAGTAAACCATAATATTAGACTTCACGCTACTGGACACTCAAATTATCCCCTAAGTTAAACTCAGGTTAATGCATAATAGAATGTACTAATTTAAACTATATAAAAATTGCCTTTTTGTAAGTCAAAAATGGTCTCACATTAGATATTGCATGTTCAAAATTATAAGAGGACTTCAAAAGGTTTGTGAAAAAATATAAATAAAAGATAAATTTTTTAAATAAACTTTTCCTCAACGTAAGCTTCATCAAATTTAAGACTTTTTAAAGTGATGATGCCGGCCATTTAGTCCATCCCTAAAAAACTAAATATCCTGGGAATTTAATCAGGTCAATGTTGTCTTTTTATATTATTAACTAAAATAAAAATGGGTGCCACTTTAAGACCTTTGTTTAACAAAATAAGTCAGAAAGAGCTATCAAGTGGATGCCGAATGATTTCTCATTGAAATGAACAAAATTACACTTGTTTGATGAGCAGAATGAGCAGGAGCACTGTCTGTGGTCTATGGACTCTATTTTGAAGCTTTTTTAAAAAAAGTAGGTTATTTTTTATTAATCTCAAAAGTATAAATTTATATACATAAGTTTTTTTTAAATACATGTATTTTATTATTCTTCATTATATTATTTCTCCCCCCACCCCACTCCCCAGTGGTAAGACAGAATTTATTTACAGAAAAGAATACAGAAAACCCTAAAGCTCCTGGTAGAGGGAGAGAATTCAAGTGGGGAGAGAGAAGCTCTCTCCATTTCTCTCCTGGTCTTTCCCCGTTTCCTACTTTAGGCCTTTAGTCTCAGGGTATATATAGGTGTGTGGGTTCCTTGGCCGGGAAATGAATGAATAAAGGTGAATGAATGTATCAATGAATGGATACAGTCCATTCATGGAATTGAGGCCTAGGAAATTCACAAGAAATTGACCTAGGCATAGGAAATAGGGGTTCCACATTTAGTCCTAAGTGTAAAATGAAGGAGACACCAAGGCACAGGTGTCTCCTCGGCAGTTGTCCAGCCTTTTTGGCTATTGGAGCCTCTGGTGGGGGTTGGAAGTCCCCCTCCTTGCCTGTCATCCAGCCTGCTGGTTCTTCAGCTGGCTGCCACAGCACTGACACCGCCGAGGAGGAGGTGGCAGGTCCACCAGCACTGCTGAGCTGGCTAGGGCACCAAATGTCCTGCATCAATTCTCCCTCTCTGAGTAGAAACTCTAACTGCTGTTAGGGAAAAGGGGTGAAGACTCAATCTAACTGCTTCCTGCTGAATCGGGCGATGGTAGAAGGGGGCAGTTAGGGTTTCTCCAGAGGGAGAGTGATACAGGGGGTTCATGAACTGGAACCATCTTTATTGCGTGTGGCTTGATGATATTACTGGAAAGCATAAATCTGATTAGTATAATCAGTAATATGCAAAGGTAGAACAGTGTCAGGTCAGAAGCACTTATTCAGTGATGCTAAAAGAAAATCATATTAGGATTTTTCTTGCTGTTTCCTAAATAATAACTTCGAACTTTTTTTTGGCTCACAAGTGTAGGTGGTCTGTGGTTGGTTGTCTTCATTGCCTGCCTCCATAGAAGATGGAGGATTCTAGGACTTTACTCATGAATGGTGTATGCAGGAATCTACTCCTATAACTTTAACAGTAGAAGAAGACAAGATAACAGGAAAGGGGACTTCCCAAGTTGGGGTCAGGGAAGGTGAATTAGAGGGAAGAGTTTTGATCATGACTAGATCTCCAGGAGGGAAAAGTTCCTGTTTTAGTTAG
>CAUYON010095576.1:0-12253 GCA_963573935.1 Arctocebus calabarensis
GCCCTGGGTAGAGTGCCGTGACATCACAGCTCACAGCAACCTCCAGTTCCTGGGCTCAAGCGAGTCTCTTGCCTCTGCCTCCCAAGTAGCTGGGACTACAGGCGCCCGCCACAATGCCCGGCCATTTTTTGGTTGCAGCCATCATTGTTGTTTGGCGGGCCCTGGGGCTGGATTCGAAGCCGCCAGCTCAGGTGTACGTAGCTGGCGCCTTAGCCCGTTGAGCCACAGGCGCCGAGACGGTAACTATCATTTTTATGGTATTTTGGCTCAAAAGAAACAAGTTAGGAGAGTGAAAAACAAATGTTGGACTCTAGTTAATGTTCTGTTCACCAGAGGCAAAAGTGAACTCACTTCTATAATTTACTCTGAAATACATTATTAAAAAACAAAATGAATTGAAGGGTGATAGAAGGATGGATGGACAGGTAGATTTGTGATAATGTAAGTGTATACATATTATAGACAGGCTGGAGTGCATTGGCATGATTGCAGCTCCCTGTAGCCCTTAACTGAGCTGAAGGGATCCTCCATCCTCAGCCTCTAAGTAGCTGATACTATAGGTGCACATCCCCATACCCAGTTCATTTTTAAATTCTTTTGTAGAGACGGGGTCTCTCTTTGTTGCCCAGACTGATCTCCAACTCTTGGCCTCAAGTGACCCTCTCTTGGCCTCCCAAAGTGCTGGGATTACAGGTGTGAGGTGCTGTGCCCAACCTGGAAAATATTAATTGTAGAATCTAGGGATGGGTTACTCATTCCAAGATTCAACTTTTCTATCAATTGCTTAAGAGTTGCCATAGTGGAATGTTCAGACTCAGGTCATGGTCTCTGGCCTCCCAAGGCACACAATCTGGCAGAGAGGAGGAGGAGGTGGTAAGGAAGGAAGTGTGGATCTGTTCATGTGGTGAAATTGGACATGGAGAATTTTGGAAAAGCACTCCCTCCTCGCATTTCTGGCCTGGAAGGTAGGGTACAGGGGTGAGTGTATGGTCTGCCTTGGAGAGGCCAAGGAGGAAGCAGGGGTTCAAGGCAGGTTTCATCAGATGCCCCTGTAAAGACCAAGCTGACTCCATTTTATTAAAACTAACTCTATCTTGTTCCTCAAACTTCATTACGCAGTTACATACCGAAAGCGTTAGGTAACTCACTCCCTCCCCCGCCCCTCGTCCTTGTGTCTGCCCCGAGTGATAGCAACTCCTTCTCAGACCAGCCAAGGACAAGTATTACTCAGTCCCCTAGATCTCTATCAGCTCACCCCACACCCCCTCCATTTTTCCTTTCTGTACCCTTAAAAACCCCTTCCTTTTTGAGGCCGAGGGCTTCTCTGTTCTCCTGCTGCGCCAGGCGTGAGAGGCCCCCAGCCTGGGCTTGTAAACAAATCTCTTGCTTTTGCATCGGATTTGGTCTCTGGTTTATGTGGAGGATTCCTTGAGCTGGGCACAACACCCCCACCAACAGCACCCTGAGTGATCACAGGACCACCCTCTCTGGGGCTGACACAGCAAATCAAAGGTGACCTTGGAGCCCAGCCAGAGTTTCCTGGATAGACCAACCCTACTGCCACCACACTTTCCAAAGAAATGGCTTTGAGACAGAGTAGTCTGTTTTTAATAGCCTCCCACCCCTCTCCCCCTATCTCAGGAAACCCCCTCAAATCCCAACGGCTTCTTCCTAGGAAAGCTGAGGAGTCTGGGGAAGCCCCCAGGGAGTTCTCCAAAGACACTGTCCTCCAACCCTTCCCTACCAGACTTGTCCCCCAAAACTCCACGACGTCTCTCAACCCCCTACATCCCCACAGCCAGACACAGTGGCCCAAATGAGCAGATTTGGCAGACACTGAGAGAAAGCTCAGTGTTTGAAACTTGTTCTTGCCACTTGCCAGCACACTCTGACCCTCAGTTTTTGCATCTGACAGGTGGGAATAATAATAATGACATCATCTCCTTTCTAGAGGGTATTGTGTGAGGTGATTAATGCCCCCTAAGAGATAACAATGTCCTAATCCCGGAAACCTGTAAATCTATTCCCTCACAGAGCAAAAGGAGCTTTGCAGGTGGGATTAAATTAAGAACCTTGAGATGGGAGATCATCCTGGATTACCCAATGTCATCACAGAGTCTCTATTAAGAGAGAGGCAGGGCTAGGCATTGTGGTGGGTGCCTATAGTCCCGGTTACTTAGGAGGCTAAGGCGGGAGGATTGCTTGAGCTCAGGAGTTTGAAGTGACACCACTGCACTCCAGCCTGGACAAAGCAAGACCCCATGCTGTAAAAAATAAAAGAGACACTAGAAGATGCTGCACTGCTGGCTTTGAAGGGGAAGGAAGGGGCTGGAAAAGGCAAGAAACAGGTTCTCCCCTGGAAACCCCCAGAAGGGACCAGTCCTGTCCACACCGTTTGTAGCCCAGCTGAGACTCATGTTGGACTTCTAATCTCATTCATGGCTATGAGATCATAAATGTGTATTGTTTTAAGTCACTAAATTTGTGATGATTTCTTATAGCAGCTGTAGAAAATTCATAGACATCTGTTCTCTGTAAAGCACCTACTGTGTGCCAGGCTTTGGACCATAGGCTAGGGACTCATGAAAGTAAAGACTCTCCTACTCTCCTGGAGCTCACATTCTGGTGGGATATGCATGCACAAGAAACAAGCAGACCAGGCCAAGCATGGGGGTTCGCCCCTGTAATCCTAGCACTCTGGGAGGCTGAGGTGGGAGGAGCACTTTAAGCCAGGAGTTGGAGACCAGCTTGAGCAAGAACGAGACCCCATCCCTACAAAAGATAAGAAAAATTAGCCAGGTGTCATGGCACTTGCCTTTAATTTTAGCTACGTGGGAAGCTGAGTCAGGAAGATCCCTGAGCCTAAAAGTTTGAAGCTGAAGACTCCACTGCACTCTAGGCTGGGAATGCAGAGGGAGACCCTATCCCAAATAAAAAGCAGAAAAAAAAAATGAAACCCAGAAAAGCAGGCAGAGGGGCAGAGAGGAAGGGGAAGGTGCCAGCTACGCAGGGCCTTGCTGGCTGCAGAGTTTGGATTCTCTTCTAAGAGCCTCTGGTGGCTGGTTCATTATTTAAGCACACAAGAGCCTCAGCTCCTCACAGATCTTAGAAGCCAGGACCCAGAATAGTTCCAGAAATAGTGTTAAAAATGCTTGCATAGCCGGGCAAGGTGGCTCACGCCTATAATCCTAGCACTCTGGCCAAGTCACGCAAATTGCGTGAGCTCAAGAGTTCAAGACTAGCCTGAACAAGAGCGAGACCCTGTCTCTAAAAATAGCTGGGTGTTGTGGCAGACACCTATAGTCACAGCTACTTGGGAGACTGAGGCAAGAGGATCACTTGACCCTAGGAGTCTGAGGTTGCTGTGAGCTATGACATCATGGCACTCTACCCAGGGCAAGAGAGCGAAACTCTGTCTCAAAAAGAAAAAGGCGGGTGGCGGCGCCTGTGGCTCAAAGGAGTAGTGTGCCAGCTCCATATGCCAGAGGTGGCGGGTTCAAACCCAGCCCCGGCCAAAAACTGAAAAAAAAAAAAATGCTTGCATGTATTGAAGGCCATCTTAGATCCAGAACCATGCTGCAGCCTTTCCACACACAACCACTGATGGGAGACGACTGTGCTTATCCCTGATTCACAGATGAGGAGACTGAGGCCTGGAGAGGATGAAGTCACATAGCAGGTAAAGGGGTGTAGCTGAGACTCTTCCTTCAGCCTTTACTTATCCCCAACAGAAGCTACCCATTGGGGGGCAGGGATCAAGTGTGTCTAGAAAGAAACAGCAGCCCCCTGCACTGTCCCAGCAGATGTGGGGAACCAGCAGATAAAACTGCAAGGAGGGGGCAGTAGAAAAACCTACGGTCCCACACCAAAGTCCCTAAGTGGCTAGGGATCTAAGTCCCTGAAGGGCAGGGGCCTGAGGGCTGACTTCCTGGGTCTCCAGGGAGGTGAAGGTCCAGCTCCCTGAGGTCTCTGAGGGCCCACACAATAGTGCGTCCCTCTCAGAGCTATGGGCATTTTGAAAGAAAAATCTCCAAATCCTCTAAATCTAGCCTGGGATCTCTCAAAAGTCCCATAAGAGGCTGGCTCAGCTCCCTGGTCCCTGGGGGCATCCTGGAGGCTTGGGGGTTGGCAAGGAGGGAATAATCAGTGGGCCCAAGACTCTTTCCCTCCAGAAGCTCATGGGGGTTGGTCTCCTGAGGCAAGGGTGCAGGACTAGCTCGCCTCTGTGTTCCTGTCATCTTGAGGACTCTTGGCCACACATCCCAATTCTCCATAATCTCTCCTCACCCTACCCCCAACAACACACAACAGAAAGCAACCCAAGCTGGACTCCAGGAAGGCAAAAGTGCAGATCCAGTCACTTCGAGGCCCACACACTACCTTCCTTTTCCTGTTGACCAGCTGTTTTGCCTGGGTGAATGTTGGGGGTGTGCATGTGACTGTGACTCAGGGCCACCCTCTCAAAGGAGGTACAAGCCCTGCCCTTGGGGAGCTCTCAGTTTCATGGAGGAGCTCAGGCTGGGGGAAGGGAGACTGGGAGGACAAAGAGAGCTCAGAGGGGTCCCTGGCCCAGGCTCTGTGATCAGGGAGGCTTCCCTGCAAAGTGGCGATGCAGGTCAGCCTAGCACAGAGGCCTGAGGTAAGAGAGGGCATGCATGGTGCTGCAGAAAGCTCTGTGCACTTTAGGGTCTCTGAGGAAGTGGAGTAGGTATAGCTGGGGAGGCCAGCAGTCAGCTAGATCTGAACAGACAGGGCTGGAGATGAGCTGGAGCTTCTCCCCAGGGCAGAAGGGAGCCAAGGAAGGTTGTAAGCGGAGGAAAGATGTGTGGTCAGGTGGTTGCCATGAAGGGAAGGGACTAAGGAAGGGTCTAGAAAGGGCTGCTATGGCATCCTGGTAGAGGTGGGAACCTTAAGCGGAGGGACTGGCATGGGGGCCAGGGGGTGAGAGAACAGGGAGTTGGTGTCTCACAGGGACGGAGATTCCATTTGGGAAGATGAGAAAGTTGTGGCAAGGGAGGGTGGTGATTGTTGCACAATGTGAGTATGCTTAATGCTGCTGAGCTGTGCACTTAAAAATAGTTAAGATGGCAAGTTTTCAGTTATATTTATTTTACCACAATTAAAAGAGAACAAACAAACAAAACAGTGCCAGTCCTGCCCAGGCACAGTAGCTCACGTCTATAATCCTAGCACTCTGTGAGGCCGAGGCAGGTGGATTGCTTGAGCTCAGGGGTTCAAGACCAGTCTGAGCAAGAGCAAGACCCTGTCTCTATTTTCAAAAATAGAAAAATTAGACAATAGCCCACAGCCAAGCATTATTAGCTCCGCCTGGCTCAGCAGCTCAGTCTGGGGCCCTAGACAACACTTAAAGTCCTCCACACTCTTGCCCAACTTCTCCCATGGTAGTTTAACTGAGTGCCAAGTCCCAAAAAACCAAAACAGTTCACAGGTGATCCTCTTGCCTAAGCCTCCAGAGTACCTGGGACAGACTGCAAGTGCCTGCTACAATGCCCAGCTATTTTGTTGTTGCTGCTGTTGTTGTTGTTTTAGTAGAAGAGGGAGCAGGAGGCCCCTTGAATGATCACTAAAACTGAACTCCAGATAACTCTGATAATGGAAGGTCTATTCTCTGCGTCACTGATCATGCATAAGGGACTTCACACAACATGTTGGCACAGTGAGCAGGGTGGACTTTGCGGAGATAGCACGACCAGCTTCTCTGAGATTGCTCCCTCAGCTTGTCTGGTGGACGCTGAAGGACATACTAAACTTTGGGTCCCAGATAAAAATTTGAAGTCTGGACATGGTCCAGAAGAGCTGTGTCTGTCTCAGTCATGGAGAAGAAGAAGACCACAGAGACAGTAACAGCCAACCTTCTTCAACCAGAGAAGATCAACCTGACTCCAACAAGGAGAGAGAGACAATATGTCAGGCCTTGGTAAGAAAGCTTGGGGACAGGTGAAGAAACTATATCATGAGTATCAACTGTATCATGAGTATCTTGTTGGTGTATTACACTCAACAAGAAAGGAATGCTGTTAATTTGTTTTGGGCAATAATTACCTTGTTGTCTCTTCCAGCTGAAGGGCAGAAATTTCCAGGCTATGCCCTAAAGATGATTAACTGCCTCCATATGGTCTGTTAAAGGATCAAGCATTTAAACTGCTTATTTCCCCAGAATCTTGTTTTGTGGTTTTGTTTTTGATTATTTAGCATAAGAATAACTTTAGTGAAGTAGTTGTCAGTTAATCCAGTTAAACCTTAGACCATAAAGATAGCTTTAAAAAAAAAAAAAAAAAGATAGCTTTAGATAATGTTAGTAAAATGGTTATCAGTTAATCTGGTTTATCCATAGGCCTTAAGTACCAGGCAGTAAGAGGCCTGAGGTCAAGGTTTAACTCATGTGTTTATTGATTAAGTTATGTGCCTATATAAGCTGGAAAGAAATAAAGAAATTTGTTGCCAAAAAAAAAAGGTGATAGACTTCAAAGCTCTAAGCTGGTCCCCTTGCCTCCAAGCCACATCCCTCCTTTTCTGGAGGCCCAGAAACCTACCCACCATGCCCTCCACATATCTACTTACCCCTCATAACATTCCATCCCTTTTAAAACACCAACACTTATCATCTTTAACTTTATACCTCCTATACTCCAGCTCCTAATCCTCTTTATAGAAAACTCTAACCTCCAATTTCTTTTTTTTTTTGTACATGCAGATATTCTTATAAGTTTTTATGTTAAATAAATCTTTAATCATTATTTAGAAAAATTAGCTGAGCTTTGTGCCAAGCACCTGTAGTCCCAGCTACTCAGAAGGCTGAGGCAGAAAGCTCACTTCAGCCCAGGAGTTTGAGGTTGCTGTGAACTATGATGATGCCACCGCACTCTACTCTGGGACAGAGTGAGACTCTGCCTGAGAAAAAAGAAAAAAGTGTACCAGTCCTTTCTGTGCATCTATGAATCATGCTTGGAAGCAGTGGTTCTCCAGCTGGGGTGATTCCGGCCTAGTAGTGGAGGTTAGGGCACTTGCTCAGCACACCCTGCAATGCACAGGACATATACATGCTCCAACAAGGAATTATCATTCCCAACGTCAAGAGCACAAAGGGTAAAAAAAACCAGCTGCAGAGCTATTGCCTCCTGGAAGTTTGACTTACCGACTGCCCTTCCCAGCTGCACCCCCCAACACATATACACCCTTCCCTTCTTCCCCTCAAAACACCTGGAGAGGTTGAACAGGTGGGAGGAGGGTGAGCCCATGACTGTCAGGGTGAGGTTGGTGCATGTAGGGGTACTCCTTGGGCATCCAGTTGGTTCTGGCACCAGGCCCTATCCCAGATGCTGAGGTTCGGGGGTCCCCACCATGGACATGGCTCTGCCCTGCACAGAGAGATTAGGAGGATCACCGGGTCCAGCTGCCATTGACTTGGGGTTAAGGTCAGTTAAGGATAGGATCCCAGCCGGGGATTGTTTTGGGTGTTGGACAGAGAGGGGCAAAGTGCCAAGGGAATGGGTGTAAATAGGCTATATAGCAACCTGCAGGCTGCAGATGACCAGCCCACCCTTCCTGGGTTCAAATCCAGCTTTGCTGTTTACAAACTATATGACCTCGGGCAAGTTACTTAACCTCTCTGTGCCTGACATCCTTCATAAGACAACATTAACCAAAGCATCAACCTTCTTGAGTGAATGTTAAAATTAAATGTGTTAATCCATGCAAGGCATTAAGAACTGTACCCAGAGTTATGCTGCTACTAAATTAAATTCACAGCTGTCAATAACTAACCTGAATGTTACCCCATGTATCCTTCTTTGATCTTTCTCTTGCTCTTCCCTCTCTTTCTATCCCTTTTTTTATTTAATTAAATTTATTTATTTATTAATTTTTTTTTTGAGACAGAGCCTCAAGCTGTCACCCTGGATAGAGTGCTGTGGCATCACAGCTCACAGCAACCTCCAATTCCTGGGCTCAAGTGAGTCTCCTGCCTCCACCTCCCAAGCATCTGGGACTACAGGCGCCCATCACAACGCCTGGCCATTTTTTTGTTTGGTTGCAGCCGACATTGTTGTTTGGCGGGCCTGGGCTAGATTCGAAACCACCAGCTCAGGTGTACGTGGCTGGCGCCTTAGCCCGTTGAGCCACAGGCACCGAGCCTATTTATTAATTTTTTGAGACAGATGCTCACTACTAAATTAAATTCACAACTGTCAATAACTAACCTGAATGTTACCTCGTGTATCCTTCTTTTCTCAAACCTGAAAGAAGAGCCCACACCCTGAGATCTGGAGCCCACATCTGCACATCTGCATCTGGGGGTTTTCTGGTTTTCCCCCAAAGGGAGCAAGAGGCGTATTGATACTGCAGAGGGGAAGAGGGTGGCATAGTCACATGACTGGGTCCCCTGGGTCCCTTGGGTCCCTGAAGCATCCTCTTATCTGAGTGGAGCCTTGGCAGGGACCCAGCAAGCAGAGCTGCAGCACCCAGGAATGACACAGTAGGTCGGTGGTGGCCTCGGGTTGGGGACCTACAGAGTTCTCAGAAGTTCAAGAACACCAAACTGCATTCCAGCCTTGTGCTGGATCCAGAGCTCTGTCCTGTGTCCTCAACACAGCCTGACTTGACTTATTCCCAAGCTTCCTCCTCCTCCTCTGTGAGGACAGCCCCAGTGCACACCCAAACACCCCACCTGAGGCCCAAGCACTCTCCAAGCACGTGGAAGGCCTCTAGGCCTACACCCTACACATTGCAGAGGCAGAGCTCTTCTCAAACCACTTGCTTCTCCCTGTCCCTACAGCCACTGCCCCAGGCTGCCACCTCTGTCCCCTTGATCAGGGAATAGCCCTCTCTTAGGGGGCTGCCTTCATCCTCGGATAGTCTCCTCCCTGGCCTCACACCTTCCTAGTCCCCAGGACGGTTCCCCTCAGGGGCTCACCTCCTGCCCCAACCCCCAAGAGAACCCCCTCTGTGCCCCCACACCTTTGTCCACTCAGCAGCCCCTCTCTTCCCCTTAACATCTACTTCCTCAACTATTAGCTCAGATCAAGGTCAAAAGACAATTGGAGGCCCAAACTGAACAGCCTCAGACTACCAGAATCATTCACTCAACAAACACATACCAAGTGCCGCTCGAACCACAAGCAAGCCATATGGTTTCTGCTGTCCTAGAGTGCATTGTCCAGGGGACATTCCTGCAAAGACCTTCCCCAATCTGGTGGGGACAGATTTTCAGCCTCATATCTGGGCCAGTCTAGCCCAGTCCCAGGTGGGAGGTGGGGTTAGGGATATAGGTGAGCCTCCTCTGGTGTGAGAGGTGTGAGGGATGGACTACCTAGGAGTGGGAATTTGAGAACCCCTACCTAGAGTGGGGACAGAGGTTCAGGATCAAAGGACAAGTTTTAGGGAAGGCAAAGGGGGCAAAGTGCCAAGGGAGTGGGTGTAAATAGGCTATGTAGCAACCTGCAGGCTGCAGATGACCAGCCCACCTTCCTGGGTTCAAATCCAGCTTTGCTGTTTGCAAACTATATGACCTTGGGCAAGTTACTTAACCTCTCTGTACCTGACATCCTTCATAAGACAACATTAACCAAAGCATCAACCTTCTTGAGTGAATGTTAAAATTAAATGTGTTAATCCATGCAAGGCATTAAGAACTATACCTGGAGTTATGCTGCTACTAAATTAAATTCACAGCTGTCAATAACTAACCTGAATGTTACCTTGTGTATCCTTCTTTGTTCTTTCTCTTGCTCTTCCCTCTCTTTCTCTCCCTTTTTTAAATTTAAGTAAATTTATTTATTTATTAATTTTTTGAGACAGATGCTCACTCCATTGCCCTGGGTAGAGTGGCATGGCGTCATAGCTTGCACCAACCTCAGACTCCTGAGCTTGGGTGATCCTCCTGCCTAGTCCTCCCAGAGTGCTGGGATCACAGGTGTGGGCCACCACGCCAGCCTCTCCTTTCTTTGAAATCTCTCTCTCCTCCCCCCTCCCTCCTGGCCCCAGTGGCATGATGACTAATGCATAGTGACTTCATTTCTAATCCTGACTCTATCACTTGCCTCCTCCAGCACTTTGGGGACATGGCTGAGTGTCTCTGGGCCCCATTTGCTTTGCTTATTTTAGAAATGGAGATAATAATAGCACGGACTTCACCGGGTTGTGGGGAACATGAGCAGAGGCCATGTGTGCAATGTCATCCGGGTGGCAAGCCTGTAGTTAGGTCGATGAAAATAGCAGCTGGCATGGGTCTGCTTTCAGAAGAGTGTCTCTCTCACTGCTTCAACCTCTCTCCCTTACAGCTCCTAGGTACCTCTTTAATCAGACCCAAGTCCCAGGAGGACAGGGATGCACTCCAAACTCGTGTGAGTAGGTGTGGGGCTGTGTGTGTTATGTGGGGAATGGATATCAAAGACTTCCTAAAAGAGCCTCGGTGTCTGTGGCTCAACCAGCTAAGGCACCAGCCACGTACACCTGAGCTGGCCCGAATCCAGCCCCAGCTCGCCAAACAACAATGACAGCTGCAACCAAAAACTGGCCGGGCGTTGTGGCAGGCACCTGTAGTCCCAGCTACTTGGGAGGCAGAGGCAGGAGACTCGCTTGAGCCTAGGAATCGGAGGTTGCTGTGAGCTGTGATACCATGGCACTCTATCCAGGGTGACAGCTTGAGGCTCTGTCTCAAAAAAAAAGACTTCTTAAAAGAAGCAACCTAGGTCTGAGCCTCAAGGGGTGGCCAGGAGGAGGTGGTAGCAAGAGAAGGGAGGTGGGCAGTGAGTGCATGGGGACAACAATGGGGGAAGAACCTCAAAGCATATGGGTACCTTGTTTGGGGAAGTGAGAGCCGGCCATCTGGCATAGAAGAGCAGAGGAGGAGAGCATGGCAAGTGCACTGGAGCTGATCACTGGGCCCTGGGGAGCCATGGAAAGCTGTAAGCAGAGGCAGGATGGGTGAGGAAGATGGCCTGACACTTACCAGCAGACACCCCTTCACAAGGCCATGTCCTCCTCTGGTTGAGCAAATAAGCTCCCAGTTCAAACATCCCACCACTGTGTGACATGGACAAATCACTGCCCTTCTAGGTCCCTCCATTCCACTGAGAGAGGCCTCACAGAGTGTGGATACTCCCCCAGCACCTTTTGCTGGCTCTTTGCACATTCCCAGTGTACAGATGAGGAAACTGAGTTGTTTGGCCAGGACTCGGGCTCAGGGTATGTCCAGCAGCCTCACCTAAAGTTGTGGCTCCAGGATGGTGACTCCTCCCACAATATTGGAAGGGCCAGCTTGAGCTGCTGCTAATCAGAGCCTGGCCACCCCGCACCTCCTTCTTCCTAGGCTCAGAGAGGGAAAGGGACTCAACCATAATCAGGCTGCAGAGGGTGACAAGCTCGTGCCCTCAGGATAGTCTGACCCCAAGGCCCGTGCTGTTCAGCACACAGTATGTGTTGGGCTAAAGTCAAAGGGCTTTATGGATGCCATGGCCCATTGGCAGAGGAGAAAGCTGAGGCCTGGGTGATGAAGTCTTAGCATTTCCCAGAAGGACATGGCAGAGTAGAGGCTAGGTAAACATTTAGGACCCAAAGGCCTACTGTGTGCACTCCCCTGCCACTGAAGGCCCTATGTATTATGGTCTAATTTGATCCTATCATGATTTCTTGCATTGGGTGTCATCATCCGCCCATTTTACAGAGGGGAATACTGAGGCTCAGAAAAGTTGAGTGCAGCATCATGCAATATTTTTAGTGTTTATTATGTGCCAGGCCAAGTTCAAAGCCCAATACGTATTTCCACAGAGTAGTGTAAGGTATTATTAACATCATCATTTTATAGATAAGGAAGGAAGCTCTGAGGTTAATTAGGACACGTGCCAAGATCTCAGGTAGATGAAGGGATTAATAAATTGTGGTATATGTATACCATGGAACACTATGCAGCCATAAAAACAATTGAAACTTCACATCTTTTGTGTTTACGTGGATGGAGCTAGCACATATTCTTCTTAGTAAAGTATCTCAAGAATGGAAAAAAAGATCTCAGGTGGAGGGACACATTTGCCAAGTACCTGTTGTGTACCTCACACATGATGGGTTCCAGGCTGTCCAGTTCCTGTTCCCAAGCTAGTGTTCCTCTAGACTAGCTTTGCTTCCTAAGTAACTAACCTATTGATTACTGGTTATGGACTAAGCAAAATCAGCAACTGGTCACCAAGCCCCCAGAGTCCAAGATCCTGTCCTGTACCAGTAAATAAAGCTTGGTGCC
>CAUYON010095578.1:0-20093 GCA_963573935.1 Arctocebus calabarensis
TAATGTTTTCACTTACCAGTAGGAAACCAAATTTTGTCATCCTTAAAGAATTGAGAATTGCATACCAAAACCTTACATGAATTAGAAGGATAAATAAGTTTACAGGTATAAACACAAACTGCTTCCAACTCAAGCCAAATAACCACCCATGGTGTTCTTTTTTTTATATTATTAAATCATAGCTGTGTACGTTAATGCATTTATGGGGTACATTGTGCTGGTCTTACATACAATTTGAAACACTTACATCAAATTTCACCAGGGTGGTGCCTGTGGCTCAGTGAGTAGGGCGCCGGCCCCACATATCGAGGATGGTGGGTTGGAGCCCAGCCCCAGTCAAACTGCAACAAAAAAAATAGCCGAGTGTTGTGACAGGTTCCTGTAGTCCCACTTGGGAAGCTGAGGCAAGAGAATTGCCTAAGCCCAAGAGCTGGAGGTTACTGTGAGCTGTTAAGAGCTGGAGGTTACTGTGAGCTGTGATGCCACAGCACTTTACCGTGGGCGACAAAGTGAGACTCTGTCTCTAAAAAAAAAAATAGCCTTCACTGCAATTTCTTGCATTTTACATGAGTACATGTCAAATCTAAGTATAGAATATTAATGTTTTAACCACCCATGGTGTTCTGACTGAAAAGCATCAGGTAAGAAAAGAAACTGGGTCTCAAGACTTGGAGTTAATCTTATAACTGAAATATAACTGACAAAGTATTAGTCCAACTATATACAAAACTCTTAGAAATCTATTTTTTAATTCAAACAGTTAATAGAATAATGGGAAAAGGTAGTGAATTTACAGAAAAGGAAGCACACATGAAAAGAGTCATGGAAATATGCTCAACTTTGTTAATAATCTGTAGAGGGTGGTAGAGACTGAATATTTGTATCTCTTCCCAAAATTCACCGGGTGTTGAAAACCTAACACCCGGTGCAATGATATTTAGAGAGAGAAATTCGGTGAACTCCAAGGAGTTCACAGTCCCTTCCTCAGTGGCATACCTGCCACAGCCCTTCTCGGCTCTCTCCCCAACCACAGCAGGATAAACAAATTTACAATAAAAACACATCTGCTTAGTATTAATAATTGAGAAGTCCTCCAGGTAAACTCAGTACTGGGGGATCAAAGACAGCTGAGAAAATAAAGGCTGTTAAGTGGAGTTTAAAGAAAGAATCAGAGTGAGTGGTCAAATGTGCAGTCGACAAAGTCCATCCGTGAGGAACTTTCAGAACACCTGTAGTAGGAACGTTCAAACAGGGTTGTCTCTCAGGGAAGAGGCATACTGGGAAATACAAATCTTTGTAATTCGGTATTTTATTTCTCTTGTGATAATTGTATAAAGGCCATAAATCTGTGAAAACTACACAGAATATTATCTTTCTTACAAATCACCCAAAAAATGAGACTAAGGAAATATGTGAAAAAAAGTGAGAACAAATAAAATAGACCCAGATTTAGTTCATAGTTCACATTCCTGAATAAAATAGAGGCATAGGCTCTCTGAGCTGAAGGTGCTTAGGGATTTGAGCCGATCTCTTTATTTGTCTACATCAGGAAAGGGAAGCCCTGACAACTTGGTTGAAGGAAGGGATGGCCCTAAAATTAGAACCCTGTTTCCTGACTTTCTGACTAATGCAGTTTCCACCTCCTCACACGGCAGCCTCTTCCCTAAAAGCCAAGTTCTCAGACTTCACACAGCACCTCTCAGTACTCCCTCAGGCTCCTCACCTGCAACTGAAACTCAGATGGACTTTTATCCCCTGCAGTATATGATCAACTCCCTTCAACCAAAATTTCTCTCTTTTCCCTCACATCACCAGAAAGCAGGAAGAACCACCTGTCATTCAAAGCATACTTATGATTCTATACCCTAAAATTGTCCTTAGCTCCCATAAATAGGAATTAAGGCAGATCACGGGATTCGTGAGTAATCACCTTTGCTCTGACAATTCTAGGATGTGAGTTCTTTGATTTCTTCAAAGAAAAGATTAGAATTTCCAGGTGCTGTGATAGCTCACTATTATACATAACTGCTGAGTATCTAAACTTTGAAATTTTACCTAGTATACTAGAACTTCTCCAATAACTATAGATACATATGTTTAAATGTATGAATTTATACATTCACTTATATGCCCTTATATACATCAACATCATGCACTCATGCAGGCATACACATGTAAGACATGACACCACTATCACTTTAGTTTAAAATACTTTGCAAAGGCAGTAGTAGAAAGAACACTAGACCAGCCATCAGAAGTCCTTGTGCGTGACCTTATGTTCCTAGGTTAGCCTGTCTGTACCAGTTAGCTTTAAACCTGAATAACCACACATGTTCTTAGATTCTTACAAAGAGTTTTATAGGGAAGTTATTTATTCAACACAGAGGAAGGTGATGTATGAAACTTCTGAGACTATTGTTCTTCCAAGGTGTAAATTGTATTTTATTGCATTATTCTCACAGTCCAGATCAACATTTGCATTTTTTTGCATTTGTGATTATTAGGCCCCAGATAGAACGACAGAGTGTTTCTGCCACCTCACCCAACCTGCCTCACACTCCTGGTGAGTATGCTTGCTTCATGAAGTCGTTAAAGGCATTGAAGGAGTTCAGACAATCAAAACACTTAGAACAATGTCTGCATATTGGAGGAATTCAATAAATCAGCTTTTATCATACACTAAAATATATGTAAGTTCTGTGAGTGTAAGGACTTTTGTCTGCTTTCCTTTTTGCTATACCTTTAGCCCCAATACCTACTGCATGCTGAGTGTTCAGCAAACATTTGTGGCATAAATAAGTGAATCTGGTAGTTACAAGGGCTTTGGGGGAAAGGGCAAGGATGGAAGGTGACTAGATAGAGAAAAGAGAAAAGAAGGCATTACAAAGAAACACCATTAAGCAACAGACTTAGATAGAGGATTTGCTGAAGTCCTACAGATCCTCACACAACCTTGTGAAGCTATAGTGTTCACATTTCCTTTCATGAATGTGGAAATTGAGACTCCAAGCATGGGGGGCTTTCAATTTGAGAGAATGACCCAAGAAGTGAGACATCTAATCCTGCTCTTCTAATTGCATCTTACACCAACTTGGCTCCTTCCAGCAACAAAATGGAACAAAGCAAAGGCGTCAGTGGGGGTAGCAGTCCCTGCTGTGCTGGAGAGAGATGACAACCGAAGTGCTGGCACTGTTCTCCCTGGTTCTTCCCTCCTTCATGCCAATTCATCCATCTATGGTCCTTCAGAAGCTCCTAGTCATCCCTGCTGGGTGTGCATTTGCTCATTTTTATCAAGCCGTCCTGACATGGGAAAAGCCCTGAAAGCAGATGTCAGGTCCTGAGTTCTAGTCCCCATCCTGCTCTGGGTGTATTGTGTAACTTTGCATGAATCCCTTAATCTCTCCACGTTTTTTCATTTATTCATCTACCTGCTGAGCGTGGGAAGGGATGAGAGTAAAGTGGTTTGAATATCCTAAGAAAGAAGAAAGTGAATCTCAATGAATACTGTGTTAGCCAACACAAAGGAATTATGCTGTTATTTATGAATAGATGAGATTCCTGGCCTTGCAGGGACTCCCTCATTCACAGGCTCTCACAGATTTATTCAATGAGTTCTTTAATACCATACTAAGAGTCTCCTGGAGTATAATCTCCTTGAGGGTAAAGACTACATCTTCTATGTGTATTCCCAGTGCCTCACTCATGATAAACACTCAATAACTATTCAGTGACTGAAGGATTGAAAGAACACGTGGGGTTATCATCACAAAAACAATTGAAATAGATTGTCATTACAAGCATGGAAATGGGAATACAAAACCTGCGTGAAATGGCTCAAGACAGGAAGGTACCCAACTGCCTGTGGAGTCACTTCTCTCCTAACCCCTCTCGACCCTAAACAGTTTCCTCATGGCATTTTTCACCTCGTTGTTCCTTAGCGTGTAGATCAGAGGGTTCAGCAAGGGGGGCATCACAATGTTGAAGAGGATGACAAGCTTGTCAGCGGCCAGGGTGGTAGAAGGACGAATGTACATGAACATAGGAGGCACAAGGACCAAAAGCACAGTGATGATGTGGGAGCCGCAGGTGGAGAGAGCTTTGCGCCGGCCCTCCGCTGACCGGCTTCTCAAGTTCAATAAGATGACCATGTAGGAGAGGATCAGGACTAGGAAGGAGACTAAAGAGATCATGCCGCTGTTGGCCACCACAATGAGCCCCACCACGTAGGTGTCTGCACAGGCCAACTTCAGGAGGGGGTGAACATCACAGAAGAAGTTGTCGATCTCATTGGGCCCACAAAAGGGCAGCTGGACCGTGAGGAGGGTCTGCAGGATGGAATGCAAGAAGCCGGCCACCCAGGAGGCCCCTGCCAGCAGGCCGCACTTTCGCCGATCCATGATGGTTGTGTAGTGCAGGGGCCTACAGATGGCCACATAGCGGTCATAGGCCATGGCTGTGAGGAGGAAGATCTCAGTGCCACCAAAGAAGTGGGCAGAAAAGAGCTGGGTCATGCAGCCGTTGAAGGAGATAGTCTTGCGCTCCACAAACGTGTCAGCGATCATCTTGGGCGTGGAAGCAGAGGGGTAACACATGTCAGCAAAAGACAGGTGGCTGAGAAAGAAATACATGGGAGCATTCAGGGTCTTGCTCACGTTGATGGTGATGATGACCAGAAGGTTCCCCAGGACAGTGAGCACGTGAAAGAGAGAGAACAGCACGAAGCACGCGCGCTGCAGCTCCCTGCTCTGGAAAAGGCCGGATAAAACAAACTCAGTCACGTTGTGCTTGGCACCCATGGATTCTCTCCACCCCAAACTCCACTACAGGGCTGACTCTGCAAAGACACACATTATAGGACATAAGAAAGTTTCTAGAGACATCACCAAGATAGAGGAGTGGAAGAGATATTAGACTTATCCCCCATGAAAAAATAATATAGCCAGCAATCCACAAACCAAAATGTCCCTGAGAGGGCTCAAGGATCCATCAGAGAATGTTTGGCAACACAGTGGAGCAAAAAAATACAGGTTGACCACACAGGAAAGATTGCTGGTGAGACTGGTGTGTTGAGAGCCAGGAGGGGTCTAGGGATGGAGAAAAGTGGAGGCAATTGGCGTCAGCCACATGGTGGGAACCACCATTGTCTCCAGAAGCCTGCTCTACTAAGGACATTAGTATCTTTTGTCACTGAGAATACCAACCAACCATTCAAACCAGGGAACCCTAGAAATGGAGAGGCAGCTGCACATGCCTCCCTTAACCCAAGAAGATGCTGTTCACACATTGTGAACATTGTACTGGAAACCTTAGCCAGGTGAGTCCTCAAACTTTGGCTTAAACCTCCATTGATTGTGGTCTTTCCCTCGGTCACTTATTTTGGGTTGTCAAAATAAATAAGTACCTTTACATCTTTACTAATTCCCTCTTTACTTTGCCTAGAAACTGGTGGGAAATGGTGGTTCACATTACAATGAATTTGTTCTCTCACCAGTTTTCAGATACCTTCTCTGTCTTGAAGAAGAAAGGAAATTTATCATGCAATTTAGAAAAATTTCTACCTAAATATATTAAAGTGTAAAAAGTCTCCTGAAGCTTCAGGTATTCAAAAGATTTATTTACATGGGTGTGCTTCCACTTAAAGGTCAAGGTTAGAGGTGTATGGCACAACTTTGAGGTACGGGATATAACTACAAGAGGGACTCTACCTAACAGATTCAAAAATGGTGGCTTGGTTGTTTGTACCTTCACAATAACCTGAAATGAAAAAGTTTAAAAAATTAAAATAGGATTAAAAAATTGTAGTATATGTACACCATGGAATACTATGCAGCCATTAAAAAAGATGGAGATTCACATCTTTGATGTTTACTTAGTTGGAGGTGGAATATACTCTTCTTAGTAAAGTATCTCAAGAGTGGAAAAAAAGTATCCAATGTGTTCAATACCACTATGAAATCAGTATATAGTTACCTACACATTGTAAACATAACTATAGTCCAAAAAGAAGGAGGGAAAAGGAAAGACAGGGGAGGAATGGGGGGGGAGGCCAGGAGGAGGGAGGGTTTGGGGGGGATCCAACCTAATGTGCATAATGCAATGATACATTTCTATACTATTAAGAATAGAGTATGAATGTTTTTGCCACAACAAGTAAGCAAGGAGACAGTTATGTTAATCAGTTAGATGTAAGCATTCCACATTGTATAGCAAATCAGCACATTGTACTCCATAATTGCATTAATGTACACAGTTATGATTTAATAAAGAATTAAAATCAATAAATAAAAATAAAACATTAAAATATTTATTTACATGAAAGAGCACATTGCCAGGTGGGTAAGAACTTGGTAGAAAGTGTTCCAACGCTGTTTCTTCAGTGAAGGTACACTCAGGGTGGCTCTCATTTCCAAACAGAAATGGCATCAGGGATCACGTCCCAGGGCAGCGCATTCCTTGTTTTGTAAACTCTGACATGTCCACTCCAAGCGCACAGCCTTCCCTGCTAGCAGCCGCCACCATGGTCCAGGCATTCATCTAGTATGTGAAAGTACTCTCTGAGCTTTAACATCTCCACAAGTGGAGGGAACAGTAACCATAGCAATATAACATTTGCTGGCTTTTTTTGAGCACTCACTGTTTGCCAGGCCTGTGCAAAACCCTTTAAACACCTCATTTCACTTGATCCACTTAATATTGCTTTGAGGAAGCTACTGTGATTGTTCCTATTTTTCAGAAAAGGAAAATGAGGTGAATGGGGGACTGGGCTAACCGCATGCAACAGTGAAGATTAGAGCTGAAAATGCAGTCCAGTATGCGGGGTTTTAAAAGGTAAACTAAAAGTAAAATCCTAAGGCCCCCTGCAAACTGAACGAACCCCCTCTCAGACAAGGGGATCCCAGAAAAACCTTAAAACTGAGTTCTTCCCCCCATGAAGGGGAAGGAGGTTGGAGTTTAGATACAACCATTGACAGCATCAATGTTACAACAGATCTAAGACTGACAGAAGAGACTCTGTGTGACAATATGATACCACATTATTAGCAAGAACTAAGGCCTAAATTGTACCTGCAGGCCATCAATTAACCAAACAGATCACTTGAGGCAGTGCATTGAGTCAGTATATTGCACTGTCTCTAATAGACTTTTAAAGCCTTTAGACAAAGTTTTATTTCTTTAACCAATTACGACTCAAAGAATCTTTGAACCCACCTATAACTGCCCCCACTCCAGCTTTAAAATATCCCGCTTTTGGGGGCTAAACGAATGTATACCTTCCATGTACTGATTTATGATTTTACCTGTGATTCCTGTCTTCATGAATATGTAAAACCAAACCATAAATGGTTGCCTCGGGTACATTTTCTCAGGATCTCTGGAGACTATACTCCCTAGGCCATGATCACACATATTCAGCTCAGGATAAACCTCTTTAAATCATTTTACCAAGCTAGCATTCTTTTTGTTAACCGAAGCTATCCTCTTAGTCACTACACAGCATTCCTGGTCAAAGAAATGGGAGCATCTGATCACCCAAAGAGGCCATGTCTTCAGCAGCTAAAGAGTGAGCAAGAAAATGGTTAAGGAGAAGAATTTCAGCATGTCATAGGAATCTGAAAAAAAAAAATCAGATGTAAAACTCCCATTTGATGCACCGGAGGGCAAGAGCCTGAGAAACATTCTGGTACTATGGCAGGACCTCCATCCTGGCTCTGGGAACAGAAAGCAAAGCAAGTGAAGACATCAGTTTTCTATAAGAGTCCTTTGTGGGTCCAGGTTTATTTTAGACAAAGCGTCCCAAAAGTCCAGCCTACATGAGAACTAACCTCGGTGAGCTCCACCCTCCTCAGATGAGCTGCCAAGAAGTCTAGTCAGAGACCTGGAGGGTTGCTGTGAACCTTTAAGCACCAAGACTTCAGGGAAGCCTTTGTGGAAGGTGTTACCTCAGCCAAGAGCATCAGCAGACTTGGGCGCCTCTGCTTGGGAAGTCATAGTACTTTTGTTTTTAGCAAAACACCTAGAGGCTTGGTAATAAGCCCCCAGGGGCACTGCAACCCAATTACGGGAGTGGGCCATGGAGACACCTTACCCCCTTATTGCATAAACTTTGTGGTTCAGACTAACTTTAGAGGCTAAGAAAGCCACTTTTTTTATTCCTTGTTTTAGACTCCTGTACTGAGGAGCCTCTATGCACAAGGAATGGTTTTGTACCATCTATGTGGGGGAATAAACTGGTGTTAAATAGGAAGTGACCTACTTTTTATTTCCCTAAGAAGCAGGGACAAGTTTGAACTAAACTAGCCTCTTGACCACCACCTTATGTTAACACAGAACTTTGAAAAATGTTTTCACAAAAAATCATTTTACCATGAGGACATTTGCACTAGAATGTTCATTGTAGCTCAACTTTCAATCACCAAGATATGGAATCAGCTCAAGTGCCCATCAGTGTATGAGTGGATTAATAAACTGTGGTATATGTACACCATGGAAAGCTATTCAGCCACAAAAAAGATGGAGACTTCACATCTTTTGTATTAACCTGGGTGGGATTGAAGTATCAGCAGAATGAAAAAGCAGGTATCCAATGTACTCAATACTAATATGAAATCCATAGATAAGCAACTGCAACTACATACCCGCACAAGTGAAAAACACAATTAAATTTGAGTGAGGAAAAGGGGGGATGAGGGAAAAGGGAGAGAAGAGGAGAAAGAGAGAGACTGGTAAACTCACCTAATGGGCACGGTGTAAGGGGACACAGCACACCTCCAGAGTAAAGAGCTCAACTACAACTTGAACTTTATCAACAATCACAAACAACATAGCCTAATGATTTTTACCCTCATATTAATCTGAAATAAATTTTAAAAAGAGTTAGGTAAGATAGACATGAGGTAGTATAATATGGTTCATAAAAGCATGGATGAGGGAGTCAAGCTTCCTTGGTTAAAGGCTGACTCTCCCATTATTAGGTATATAACTCTGAAAAGTGGCTTAATTTCTTAGTGAAGGATGCCACTTGCTCATCTGCAACTTTTTCTTAAATTTAAAGAAATCAATAAACAATTCCACAGTGTAGTTGGGGAAATTAATTTCACTGCCCCAGGAAATGCTAGTGTGATTAGATCAAAACATCTGTAGAAACAGAGATCAGAATAACATATAAACCACTATAACCTAAATGACATTTACAAAATGTACACCCTAAAACTGAAGAACATGCATTCTTTTCAAGTACACATTATATTAAAAGAGACCTTATGTTGGGCTATTAAACAACTTTCAATAAATGTAAAAGGAATCACATCAGTCAGTATGATCTCTGCCACAGTGGAATTAAAGATATAAATCATTAATGAGAAATCAAGAAAAAATTCCAAATATTTGGAAAGTAAACAACTTGGTTCTAAATAATTCATTTGTCAAAGCAGAAATCATTTTAAATTAGAATATAATTGAAACTGAATGATAATGACAATAATTGTGTGATTTTGTGGAATGCAGCTAATCAGCGGTTCTCAACCTGTGGGTTGTGACCCTTTTGGGGGTCTCCTGAATATCAGATATTTACATCATGATTCATAACAGTAGCATAATTACAGTTATGAAATAGCAACAAAAATAATTTTACAGTTAGGGTCACCACAACATGAGGAACTGTATTAAAGGGTCACGGCATTAGGAAGGTTGAGAACCACTAAGCCGAATCATTGCTGAAAGAGAATTTACGGTTTTATATTAGAAAGGAAGTCAGGTCTAAATTTAATGAGCTACATTTTTACCTTAGTATATTTAAGAAGAAAAAGAAAGAAAAAATTTAAATACAATCTAAAAGGAAGGAAATAAGATAGAAATTTATCACATAGAAAACAAAAACAGAGGAAGAATTTTAGACAAAAGCCAAATGATACTCCTTTGAAAAGATTAACAAAACTAATAAATCTCTAAACAGACTGCTGAAGAAAAAAAGAGAAAGCACAAATTTTAATATTAGAAAGGCAAAAAGATATGGCTAGCATTATACTGAATGTAAAGGATGATAACAGAATATTATGAGCAACTTAAAGTTTCAGTATCAGTGTCATTTGATGACCTGGTGTCCACCAAACTTGTATATGAAAAGATACAGATTTTATATTGAATAGTAGATTAAAACTCCAAGTGACTTTCAGGTACACTAAAGAGTTTCCTGTTCTATGCAGGTAACAAAAACAAATACTCCCTTAAAATGTTGAAGTTAAAAAAACAGTAAAATGCATTAACTCTCTCAAAAATAAATAAGTAAACACAAGTTGCATGGCAGCACGGGTGCTAAGTGGGTAGGGTGCTGGCCACATACACCAAGGCTGGTGGGTTTGAACACGGCCTACGCCACCTAAAACAACAATGAAAACCACAACAACAACAAAAAAATAGCCGGGTATTGTGGCAGGCTCCGGTAGTCCTAGCTACTTGGGAGGCTGAGGTAAGAGAATTGCTTGAGCTCAAGAATTGGAGATTGCTGTGAGCTGTGACTCCATAGCACTCTACACAGGGTGACAGCTTGAGACTCTGTCTCAAAAAAAAAAAAAAGTTGTAAACCAAACTCTCTGATGGTGCAGGTGTGGGATGATAAAAAGATCATGCATGACCTTCACAATCAGACAGCTGTGAGTTCAAATCCCCACTCTACCTACTCTGTGATTTTAGCCAAATTTCTCTGAGTAAATTATCTATGCCAAATAGGGCAATAACACTTGTCCCATACCTACCTTGCATGATACATGACATGTGAATGGAGGGTCCTACATAAGCCACACAAAGGCAAGCCTTTAATGGGTTAAAATGGCTTCTGCTAATATAGAAGCAAGAGAGGTAGGCCCCCCTGAGCATACACAGAGGCTGTTTGTCCAGAAGTAAAAGTCCATAAAAACAGTGACTCTGAAAGTATGCTTCCATTAAGCCCAGGAGGTTAGGGGCTGTCAACCCCAACCCTGGTGATATGAATCAGAGGTTGACATATGTTTTGCACATATTGTCTTAGGGGCCTAAAGATCTCTGCTCTATAGAGAAACAAAGTCACAAATCCATTTTAGGTTAACTAAGTGTGTGCTTGAGGGGTTTCATTTTCCCAATTCCCCTGCAGCTCTTTGTGATCTTTATTTAGATACTTTGTTCAAAAGCTGATGTATGTCTGAGAAGAATGTAAAAGCAGAAAGTATTGTGTTGATTTATAGACTGAATGTTTTTCCACAAGTTAATTTTAGATAGAAGAAGTTAGGTAATGGTAAAAAGCTATAGATCATAGATTAAGTGTGTACATGACCACCAGTGTATATAAGGTGGCCAAAAATAAAGATGATTCACTACACACCATCTTGAGTTGTGTAGTCTGGTTTCTTGCATCTCTTAATAATTACAGGAGCGAGTTTGCACCTGAGGCAAAGCTGCTGTTTCCTGCAGTCTCCATTCCCACAACATGTGACAGCTGTGACTATGCCAGCTCTGTGTGTATGATTACCAAAGTAGGTTCTCACCCACAAGAAAACCATCATTTCCGGAAGATGGACTCAGTGATAACCATTTACAATATTCATTCCATCTGAATACCAATCTTCTCAGACTTTTCCAAGAGAAACAGAATCTCCATCTATCCAATGTCCCTGCTTCCCAGGACCAGCACTGGAAATGGATGCTGAGCTAAGATTAAAAATGAGGGAAAACACAGAGGTATCTCTGGAGATGATTTCTCAAGCTGGTAAAATGCCTTGGTATCTAGAATTCTCAGAATAATTTAGGAATAATATAATTTCCACCCAAGTTCTCTTGATGTTAACCATATATATAAATAATCTAAGCATAGAACTTCTGTGCAGTCATGCATTTTTCAAAAACACAGATGATGAAAACCCTGAATGCCAATCTGGTGCAATAGCGACATCATTCCAAGAAGTGAGGCCTTTACAGAGCTGGCTGGGTCAACATAAAATATTGGGGGGAGCTCACTGGGATTGGATACGCTGCATTTTCTGAGGCATGATGTAACTCTCATGAAGGAGGTCATTTTTGCCTAACTCTCTGGGACTCAAAATTCAGAAGACTTAGCTCAGCTTCTCCTTCTCAGACTAGAGATCATTTCCTAAAGTCTCCCCTCCACAACCAACCCATAGAAGACTTGTCTATGACCAAACAGAAAAAAAAGTATAACCACATTATATTATGGTGGTTTTTGAGTAACTTTTATCAAAGCAATCCTAAATAATATAAATTTTCCAAAAGGTAATCAGTTGCTGGTTATCTACTCAGCCAACCCCTGTCCTCTTCTGTTCTGCTCCTGTCCCTGTCCATGAATCTAGTCCACAAACAACTGGTATAGAAGGAACATCATGGGCTTTGGAATAGTCCTTAACCTGCAGTTTCCACAGCTGCAAAATGAGAATCGCACCATCAAAGGGACAGGGCTGTCCTAAGGATTAAATGTCAGAAAACTTAATTGGTGGCTATGTAATTCATCTTAGTCCTTTGCCTCCTGGTTTGCATTTCCTGATCTGTATGGTGCTCTCCGGAATGCTACCTATCTGAGAGTTAGAACAACATCTCATTTTGGCCAGCACATTAAGGGGTGACATTGTGCATGAGGTCACTCTTGCAGCTTAGTCCCCAAGTTTCTCCCTGCTGAGAACTGAGGAGCCTGAGCTGATGGAAGTTTCGCATCCTCCTGCTTTCCTGCCCTCTGCTTCCAGATCCTGCATCCCAGCCACTGGGTCACTGTGGACCCAGAAATACCCGCAGAAGGCATTTCAGGTTATATTTTTACAAACACTTTTCATTTGATCTGAAGGAATCCAGAAAGGATTACCTGAAAGATTCTCAGCCTTCAAACTTAAAATTCAGACACATACATTTATGTTCTGGTGACCTTTAAAGTGAAGCAAGGATGGCACAGAGAACGGCATAAGCTGGGAAATCAGGCCCTGCGGCGTTTTAATGCAGTTTCTCTGGGTCGCGAACTGGTGATCTTGATTAAGATTCTGGCCTCCCTGAGCCCCACCCTCTTCATCAGTAAACAGAAGACTCCTACTCGCCTCATCAGTGTTTTAGGATCAAATGAGATAAAATATATGAAAGTTCTCAGTTAATTTTAAAATTTATACTCACACATGCTCCTTATTTATGTACTAAGTGTTATTCTCAGAAGCATTAACAGGAGTGATTACTGGATTGCCTAGAATGATGTGACTGATACACTACTTAGGTTATTGAGATCAAGTAACAACCATTGTCCACTTACAATCTGAGGCACTATTGACTTCCAGAAACTTCATGGATCAAATATTTATTGTTGAACAATAAGCTATTTAGAGGCAAAATACCAAGATGTGTAAGATTCAGGCCATATTCCCAAAAGAATCACAGACAAAAGGGGAGAAATAGACATTCATATAAAGGCAATGTGAATGTATACATGGGCATATAAACCCATTTATGCCAGAAATTGGATTTTTTTAATTGTTTGCATGTTGCCCATGGCTCTGGCGAGATTGACTGTAACATCTGTCATAAGCCAACCTATAGAGTTTCTCACCCTGTTCTTTAACTAGACAGCTGAGGCTTTAACGTGATTATGTCTAAGATCTGCTCCACCTGCTGAATGAGTGAGTGAAAAGAAAGGCCCCCAATTGTGAAAGCAAAAGTAAAGTCAATGAAAGGCGCCAACTTGTGTGAGATCCAACTCAGAGTGTGCACATCTGTGGTAAGGGCTCCATGAATGTAACTGATTCAGAACATTTCTACCCCTAAGAGGCCCTCCTAAATGCTGGTCATCTCCCCCTGACTCACCAGGTACTGTGATGCCAATGCCAACATGTCATTTCTTACTCACTATGCAAGTCACAGGGACATAGGACAGGGTCAGTTTACCGTAACACCCACTAGAATGAGAAATTGAGGGAAGTAAGGGCAGGTCTGAGGAGCTTGATGCATGTAATGTGTAGGAAAATGGAAAATTAAAATCAGAGACTTGAATTCCCTGAACTTTTCTTGCATTCTGTCTGAGAAGTTTCTGAGAAGAGCAAAAGTCAATTTCCCAATTGTTTCATTGAAAAATTAAGGAAGCAATAAATTCTGTTTTACAAAAAAAAAAGAAAGAAAAGTTAAGGAAGCTACCTCTAATTAATCCAATTATAAAGCTGGACCTTCTACCTGCCCCCTGAGATCTACCCCCTTGCTTTGACCCCCATGGGTTTTCTTCTCCATTCTCAAGTAAGCAACACGGGAGAATCCAACATCATATCCCCCTCTCCCCACAACATGGAAGAATCCAACATCACATCCCCCTCTCCCCACAACACAGGAGAATTCAACATCACATCCCCCCTCTCCCCACAACACAGGAGAATCCAACATCTCATCCCCCCTCTCCCCGCAACATGGAAGACTCCAACATCACATCCTCCCTCTCCCTGCAACATGGGAGAATCCAACATCACATCCCCCCCTTCCCACAACATGGGAGAACCCAACATCACTTCCCCACCTCCCCACAACACAGGAGAATCCAACATCACTTCCTCACCTCCTCACAACACGGGAGAATCCAAAATCACATCCTCCCCTCCCCACCACAGACATCCCAAGGAGGCTCTTGGTGGCCTCTTCTTGCCTTCATGCCTCATTGGACCAGTGATAAGAGTTCCAGGAAGACCTTAACCATGTGGGCCTGGACCACTTTGCACACACACTTCAGACATGTCAGTAAATCAGAGAATTGTAACACATAGGACGGCCTTCAAGTTCATCTTGTCCAACTCACTCACTTTAATGATGAAAAAACAGCCAAAGAGGAACAATTATTTTAAAATAGCTAAACCGGCTCTCTCTTAACTCCTAGTATAAGCATCTTCCAGCTGTTCATTCCTAAAGTGTAGCAGCCCATATAGCCTATGACTAGGAGGAGTGAGAGTTATAAGAAATACCTGTATAACTCAATAATGGAACACCTTGGTGAAAAGGGCATAGAGAGGGATTTAGCTCTCCTAATAAGAATGAAAGAGCTTGTGAGATGACAGCATTAGTGAATTGGTAGTCTCTACACCTGTGGTGTTGAGAGGCACATAATCAACCTTACATTAGGTTGGAAGAGACCGCAATCGGGAGCGTACACATTGTCACACACCAGCTTACTCTGTCGCTTCTCTTGCCTGCAGAACACCAGCACGGTGTCTCTCTACTGAAGATCACTAAGCTCTGCCAAAGACTAAGATCTATCTTTCTAAGAAGACTGCTTTACTCTCTCAAGGACAATCTCTCTCTGTGTGTCCCTTCTGCTAAAGGAAATAGCCCTCAGGCACCTAAGAGCAATTGCTCCTGAGCAAGATAACAGCATAGAGGTCTGCATCCAGAACCTAGTTAAGCCAGAGCCGGAGACCAACCAGTCCTGGGCCCTGATAAGTGACATCCATGAAGGGACCCTGACATTAAAGTTCTAAGCAATTTGCCACAAATTCCTAGCACATGGTTTCACATGGGGGGAGGGGGCGTTAGAAAATAGAAAGACGGGAGTCCTCTGTCTGCTAGACATAGTTCCTTAAGCTACACATCATCATCTCACAACTTTTCTAATATACATAGTTAAAGCAACACTCTACTAGAGTAACTAGTATATCCATCTGACAGATTAGGTAACTAGGACTCAGAAAGCTTTTTAAAATATGATTCATTTGAATGAAGTTGTAAAATTTAAAAAATAAAATTTATAAAGAAAAAAATAATAAAAAAATAAAAATATGGTTCAAACCTGTAACAATAGTAAACTGCCCAGTTGGAGCAAATGATTAGATATTCCAGTACCTACCCATTTAGAATATAAGGCCAGCAGCCAATGTCCCTTTAGGAAGCAAAGAAACCAGCCAAAAACTGAACTGTGTCAGGTTAATATGAGGGTACAAACAACCCGGTCAAAATATTTGATTTTGTTAGGTAGAGTCCCTCTTGCGGTTGTGTCCCACATGTAAAAAGTGTGTCAAACACCCCCACCCCATGCCCATCCAGTGAGAGCACCCCAACCCCTCCTTCTCCCTCATCACACTCCCCCCATCTTGAGCCACCACTCCCAGCCTTTGAAAAAAAAGTACTTAGTTGATAAATTTAAGAATTTCAGAACAGAACTGAAAGCTATAGAAGAGGACTAACTACAAATTCTAGAAATATACAATATTCACAGCCTAAGCAAGAGGAAGACTCCATCTCCACTAAAAGTAGAAAAAATTAGCAGGGCACAGTAACGCACATCTACAGGTCCAGCTACTCTGGAGGCTGAGGATTGCTTGAGTTTGAGGTTGCATTGAGCTATAATGATGCTACAGCACTCTAGCTGGGGTGACAACAAGACTCTCAAAAAAACAAAAGTTACAATATTCAAAATTAAGATCTCAGCAAATGGTTTGAATAGCACATTAGACAAGTTAAAGAGAGAATTGGTGAACTGTGAAGTGTACTAATTAACCCTGGACTTTCATAAGGATGCATTTTGTAATCTCTATAATAATTTCTAAAATAAAACTAAATAATGAGTAACTTCCAAACTAAGAAAAGCAGTAAAAGAAACAATAATTTTTAAAATAAAATCCAAAGAAAGTAAGAACAGGTGAAACAAATGGACTGGGTGTAGGAAATTTAGATGCAAAGACATCAGTTATTACATTTAATACAAATGGAATACATAGTCCAATTAATAAACCAAAATGGATATACTAGATTAAAATAAATCCCAAACATATACTGTTAACAAGAAACACACCTGAAGCATAAGGATATAAAACAAATTGAAGATTAAAGAATGGAAAAAGGCACACTACCCAAATGCAAAAACATCTGATGAAGCTCAAATATTAATAGTAGAACGTTTATCATGATATAATTTCAATTCACCAACAGATGTTATAACACTATAGTGGATAAATTCTAAAAGA
Organism: Arctocebus calabarensis; assembly: GCA_963573935.1. Lineage (NCBI taxonomy): Eukaryota > Metazoa > Chordata > Mammalia > Primates > Lorisidae > Arctocebus > Arctocebus calabarensis. The sequence goes on from CAUYON010095578.1 coordinate 16,950, forward strand.
GCCATTATCGTTTAGAGATGTATTTTCAAACATATAATTTACAAAAGAAATTACTGAATGTCTGAAATTTTTTTTTCAAAACCCCAGGGGGGTAGAGCAGAGAGTAGATGGGGTATAAAGGGAACATACTTAACTGTTGAATCTGGGTTATGGGTAAAAGAAATTCTTTCTATAATACAGTCCATTTGGGGGATATATTGAAATTTCCCATAAGAAGTTTACAAAAAATAATCCACCAATCATAACAGCTTATTCCTTTCAAGAAGTGATCCATTTGGGCCTCTGAGCTCAACTGGTGATTCTGTTGCCTGATCCAACTAAGCAACTGGCCAATATTGCAGATGGTTTGGAATGACTCTTCTGTGCAAGGTGTTCATCACAATGCCAAAGGAAAGAGTAGAGACTTAAAAGAGTTTGCTCTGTGACAGCTGAGTGCCTATTTGCATTGACACATATATGTGGGTAGCAAAAATAATGTGTACATTCAGTGGCTTATACGCTTACATCAAATAATTAGTTCTCTATAATAGACTGATAACACTTAGCATGAATTGTGCACAACCTATGTAAAAAAAAAAAACTTTAAAATTCTGCTAGAAGAACACAAACAAAGACATGAACAAATGGAAAGATGTGACAGTTTTGAATGGGAAGTCTCAGAGCATTACAGTGTCAATTCTTTATAAGTACGTTTATAAGTGTACATGTAAAATATACTACATGTACTTGGACTTTCATAAAAATAATAGCAAGTTCTTTTTAGGAGATTGGGGAGCAGAAAGAAAAGCAAAATTAAATTTAAAGTTCATATAAAAATCAATAGCCAGGAGAGAATTTTGGAAAAGAAAAACAAAAAAAGGACTAGCCCACTAGATGCTAAAACAGTCCGTAAAACTTTCAGAATAAAAAAACCCTGTGGCTCTGGATATTTAACTTACATTTTAAAAGGACATCTGTGTATCAAAGAAAAGCCATAAACAACATAAAAGTATCAATGGCAAACCAGAGTAAAAATCTACAACTCATATTGGAAAGGACAAATTTTCATACATAGTGTTTAGACTATAATAAAAAGAATGACAACCTCAATATGAATAGATGAAAGGAACAGTTTACATAAAATATAAATGGCTGCAAAATATATCAAAATATATTTAGCATTGTTAAATAGATACGGTAAATTAAAACTATGTTGAGCTCCATTTTTTCATCTATCAGATTAGCAAAATCCCAAAATTTAACAATACATTTTTCAGGAAAGACAAAATTACTGGTAAAGGTGTACAAACACTATGAAGAGCAATTTGGCCTTATCTATCAAATTATAAGAAATACACACTCCCCTGATGATTAGTGATGCTGAGCACATTTTCATATAATGGTTCCCCACTAATATGTCTTCCCTGGAGAAATGTCTATTTAAATTCTTATCCTATTTTTGGAAAGGGCTATTAGTTATTTTGCTATTGAGTTGTATGAGTTTTTTACATAGTTTAGCCCCTTGACAGACATATGGTTTATAAATATTATCTCCTATTCCTTATGTTGTCTTATCACTCTATCAATTTATCTGTTTTTCGACAAAATAGATAAAAACATACACTGGGGAAAAGAATCCCTGTTCATAAATGGTGCTGGAGAACTGGATAGATGTGGGAGGTAGGCAGGCTGAATTCCTCACAGGCCTTCCAACTCAGGGTAAAGTGCCAAATCAGGAGAATGTCTGTGTGACTATCCCTGCATGGGGAAATCAGCAGTGCAGGCAGCTGAGACCATCAACTAGTAGCTTAGGCTAGAGAAGCTGAGATATCTATCTGAGGAGATGAGACTTGCCCTCTCCCCTCTCTCCAGCTTGCATCGTTATCTGGCCTCTTCAAATGTTTCATTTTCCTTCCAAGGGGCTATAACCTCCCCCCTTTCATTCTTTTTTTTTTTTTTTTTGTGAGACAGAGCCTCAAGCTGTTACCCTGGATAGAGTGCCATGGCATCACAGCTCACAGCAACCTCCAATTCCTGGGCTCAAGCGAGTCTCCTGCCTCTGCGTCTCAAGTAGCTGGGACTACAGGCACCCGCCACAACGCCTGGCCATTTTTTGGTTGCAGCCATCATTGTTGTTTGGCGGGCCCAGGCTGGATTCGAACCCACCAGCTCAGGTGTCGTGGCTGGCGCATTAGCCCGCTGAGCCACAGGCCCAGAGCCCCCCCTTTCATTCTTAACACTGACTGCCAACTACTGACTGCTGTGCATTCTTGCATGTATGCTGTGTTATTTACCCAATAAAAAGATTCTTGAGAAGCAGGACAGTTTGCTGCATTGTTCTCAAGCTGCCACCAGGCACATGAAACACTGTGTGCCCTTACAGGCTTCCGATTTTATGCACTAAGTTGGTGTAAGTTTCATGATTTCCCCAGCACCGACTCCCTTGCTGACTGACCCCTGTCCCAAGTTGGGGTCCACCAGAAGTCCAACCAATAGCCACACGTGAAAGACTGAAACAGGATCCACACCTCTCATCACTCACAAAAATTAACTCATTATGGATAAAAAACCGTACCATTTTTTGTTCATTTGTTTTATTTTTTGAGACAGTCTGACTATGTCACCCTTGGTAGAGTCCCGTGGTATCACAGCTCACAGCAACCTCCAACTCTTGGTCTTAAACAATTCTCTTGCCTCAGCCTCCCAAGTAGTTGGGAATACAGGCACCCACCACAATACCCAGCTTTTTTTTTTTTTAAACAAGTGAACAGTTTATTAAGAGTTAAACAAAGGTATGATGTGATACAGTACAAGCAAGACACTCAAGATAGGTACAATAGTACTACTCATACAGAAACTTAAATTTCACCTCAAAAAAAAATCACAAGACAAAAGAGAAAGCAATTTCACTGTTATAAAGTAAGATATTTCATGCAAAGTATTAACTCTGCCCTCCCAAAGCCCAACCTCCCCCACAAACAAAAAACTATCTGGGGGGGGGAGGAGCCAAGATGGCGGTCTGTGGCCAGCTTTCTGCAGACACTCCTGTCCAGAAGGAGAGTTAAAGGACAGAAATTTAGCAAGAAAGCCAACGGTTTGGAGCTGAGCCAAGAGACAAGGTCGAGGAACGCACATCAACCCTATTGGAGCGACCTGCGACCCCAA
>CAUYON010095579.1:0-73147 GCA_963573935.1 Arctocebus calabarensis
ATGTGCTGACATTATATACAATCTGAAATATTTTCATTGAACTATTTAACATAGCCTTCATGGCCTTTTAATCACTATATGAACACATTTATATTCTACATTTATTAATTTTCACCTGTACCCTTCTAAGATGCACCGTAAGTGTGATCCCACCAATCACCCTCTCTCCACCTATCCTCCCCCCTCCCCTCCTTTGCCCCTTTCCCCATTTCTTGTGCTATAAGTGGATTTTAGCCTTCATATGAAAGCTATAGATTAGGTTCATAGTAGGGCTGAGTACCTTGGATACTATTTCTTCCATTCTTGAGATAATTTGCTAAGAAGAATATGTTCCAGCTCCATCCATGTAAACATGTAAGAGGTAAAGTCTCCATCTTTCTTTAAGGCTGCATAGTATTCCATGGTATACATGTACCACAATTTATTAATCCATTCATGGGTCAATGGGGACTTGGGCTTCTTCCATGACTTAGCAATTATGAATTGGGCTGCAATAAACATTCAGAATTACTTTTCAATCTCTTAAAGTCCTGCCCTGAAGCTCACCCCCCACATCACAAATAAGCAGCCACATCAACAGAGCCTGGCTTTTGTACTGGGGTATCACAATGATGCTGTTGCAGGCAGTCTGTGCCTCACAAGGCCACGGTCACAGTGGCCTCTGGCCAGCTCAGGTAATCACCAGACCATAGTATAAAAGAGAACAATGCTCCAAGTATAGACCTCATCCAAGCTGATTCTTCTTGCCTGCTCCCACAGCCAGAGACGGTACCCAGGCAGCCAACACTGAGCCTGTAGGTCTTCTGGCCAAAGGCGAATGGCTTAGGAACTGACCCTCTTTACTACTTGAGTCTCCACCAAGAAAGATCTCAGACCAGGTCTGCACAGGAAGATTTGCAGGTGGTTAAGGAGACCACTGAGCTATCGGGAAGCTATGCAGAGTCCCTAACCACACTTATGCCTGAGAGAGGTCTGATCCCTCCCTATTCACCCCCGCCCCCAGCCAGAACTGAAAATCTCCAAGATACATTGTATTTCCTAGAAAATCAAGTCTTGGATTATAACACACCACTCCTGCTTTGAGGGATCAAGTGCAAGAGCTTTCAGGGTAACTAGTCTCTAGAATTTTCAGAGTGTTGCAGCCAGGTGGTCAGCACAGTGGCCATCAAAATGGTCCTCAAAGGGCACTCAGCAAACACAGCACTCAGAACTTTAGAGGGCTCTTGACAAGACTTAAGCAACACTCCCAACCAAGGAGCTGGGTGCCGCGTGCGCAGACACCTAACACAGATGGTTCAAAGAACAGCTGGCAAGGTGGGAGGAAAAGTGTGGATCACAGAGAAGAACCCCCAGCTCCAGGCAAATGAAGGGTAGTTCCTATTGCCCAGACAGAGGCCTTTCCACAGCCACTTTCAGAGCACCCACCAGAACCACCTCCCTCATCCATCCCCTAGGTCCTTCCTTTACTGGAGCCAGACTCGGTGAACAGGTATGGGGCAGTGCAAAGAGAGGACCTGCCTCCCAACAGGGGCTGTCCTTGCACCAAACCCAGGGGACAGAAACCAGCTGGGGCCATAATAGACTAGGCCCCAGGGGAAGCGCATATCAGGTCTCACTCATGGGAACACTCGGTGGAGAAAAAATAATGCTCAAGGAGTTTGTATCTTTCCATTATTCCAACAGGATAAGGAAGCATCTGATGGGGGGCAGAACTCAGCACAATGATATAAATAAAAGCTACTGTTTATCATGGGCTAGTTTTATACGTATCATTCTATTTAGTCCTCAGATTGACCCTATGAGTAAGTACTATTAACATTCTCATCTTAAAGTTGGGAAATGGAGGGTCAGAGAGGTTATATAACTTGCCCGAGGTCACACAGGTAGCACCAAGAAAATTCTGCTTATGAGAGCGTGCGTGTGTGTGTGCACAAACTCCCCCACCACTGCTCTCTCAACTGCCTCTCCTTGGGGCCCTCTATCTCTTTCTCTTAGGAGAAAGCTAAAGGTATCTTTACTCAAGGAAGGCTTCTATTCCACCTGAGATATCAAAATGTGAGTCCAGGTTTCTCTGAGAAGAATGGGGCACTTTGAAATGGTGCATTTCTTAGTGTTATCTCTGAGGATTTTCTATCTGCCTCCCTTGTAGGAGACCCATTGTTTGTGACTATTTCACCTTGAGGCCAGCACTGAAAAGCTAAGGAAGATGGGTTACAAGTGGAAAACTGCTGTATCTTGGAAAAAATAGGCCATTTCTGCTCCCCTGAGTTAGAGGGGTTTTCATTTCAGTAGAAGCTGTTAAGTTTCTCTTGGAAAAGCTTTTAGGAAAATGTACAACTGTAGATAGTCTAATAGTTCATATGAGATTAACATGTTTATAGGCATTATAACAAAACGACTTCCACATCTCCCCAAAATGAATTTAAATTATGGAAGAAATCATTTCATGTTCTTGAATTTAGTCAGCATTTTTAAATGTCACTTTTTATTGACAACCATCTGGAGTGGGAATGAGGTGTGTTTTATGCCACTTGGCCGACGCAAGAGTTTGCCTGTATCATTTCATTTTGACTGAAGATAATTCTGTATTAGTAAGTAGGAATGGTGCTAAAAATCTGAACAACTGCACAGATGCCTCGTGTGACTGCTGAGCTCCCAACACCAGCCACAGAGGTCAGACCTCAACCTGCTCTATCACCCTGTGAGGGACATTAGCCAGGGACAGTGCTTTGGAATCATGTGGGGGAAATGCAAATCTGAAAAATATAAAAGCGTATTTTTCATAGCACTGGTGCTCATTTAGGAAAACAATTATGAACCCTATAATGAGGGTGAGAGTAACAAATAATTCCACCCAGAGGTTCTCCTACAAATGTGAAATACGTCCATGTGGATGCCTTTCCAGGACTCCTGACAGCTTTCCAGAGTTGTGAAAGACTCAGGAATTCTCTAAAACAAAAGGCTTCTGGCGCAGCAGTGGTACATTTCAAAACTATTAGAGTATAAACGTCTTACCACAGCAATTAAGTAAGCAAGGAGATGGTTATGTTAATCGGTTTGATATAAGCATTCACATTATATATCAAATCAGCACATTGTAGCTCATAAGTGCGTTGATGTACACAGCTATGATGTAATAAAGGAATAAATAAATAAATAGGCTTATCTCATAGGTGGTAAAAATGAAGCTCAGAAAAGTACCAAAGGGCACACAACTTGATAATGAACTTCACAACTAGAGCCACCTAAATTTGTCCCCTCTTCTCTGTTTCCACTTTGCTCTCTCTGTGACAAAGATATTGCCACTTTGGTTCTCATTTACAAAGAAAGAGATAGAAGAAAAGCAAGACCACATGGGATACAAAATCTACAAACTCGGGGGACGTGACAGCACCCCTGCCCCACTTCCTTCCAGTGCACACCAGGCCAGAAAGACAACTCCCAGTGACCATCTTTCTGAGTGCCAAGCCGAGTACCCCAAAGCTCTCAGGTACTCAAAAATGCTCTAGTATCTCAACAACATCCCACAGATATTTATTAACGCCTACTGTATGCCAGGCATTGCTTAAGACTATCCTTCTCATTATCAGATTCACATTCTAGGAGACAAAGGAGGCAAACAACAGACATGATAAAGAAAGCATCTACGGGTAACATGTTAGAAGGGAACAAATGCTATAGAAAAACAAAAACATACAACAACCTAAGGGGGGTGAAAATGCAGGAGATGAAGTGTGGGTGGGTTGCTGAAAAATACAGGATGGTGAAGGGAAGCTGAGAAGGAAGTGAGAGAATCACCCGAGCAGGCATCTAGAAAAGAGCATCCCAGGCAGTGCGAGCAAGAGCGAGCGGGTAGCGCGGCTGGGACAAAGTGAGGGAGGGAGGTGACGAGAGGCCAGGTCATGACAGGACTATGGACAGTGTGAGCACGCTGGCTTTTCCTCCAAGAGAGACACCAAGCTATAGCAAAGTTTCGAGCAGAGGAGTGCCATGCTCTCAGTTTGATTTTATAAGGTCCAGTCTGACTTCTGTGCTGAGGACAGACAGACAGAAGGTGGGAGGACCACTGAGGACACAGAGGTAGAAGCAGGCAGGCCTGTCGGGAAGCCTTAGATGAGAGATGTTACTCACGCCAGGATGGGCACAGCAGGGTGCAGAGCAGTAAACCCTCTCTGAGCACATCCACACTCACTGGTCTGGGCCTGGAGTCACAAACTGCAAGGCCAGAAGAGGCCAAACGGAAAATAAGTGAAGTAGATCAGGTACAAACAGAGAAGAGCCTGACAGCATGTGAGTTCATGGCATGCCCCACCGGAAGGCAGCTGCGACTTGGTGACAGTCCATTGTCGCCATAAAGAGAGTAGACCGGTGTGCCCATGTCCAAGATGTTCCCGAAAACTAAGCAATTCAGATATATGGAGTTTTAGATGACACCTTCTAATTTTTTAATGTTAACAAGTTAATTCAAAAAACATTCCTCAACATTGTTGGTATAGGCCAAATAAAACACATCTATAATCCAGATTTAACACGTGAATTTGTCACCTCTGGTGCTCCCATGCTAATAGTTTGCTTACTCATTGAAAAACTAGCCTATAAATACACAAAGCGTTATACTGCATCAGCATCACCCACAAAGCTATGTGTCCAGGTGCTTACAGTTTTCTATCTTCAAGGATACCCATTCATTTTTATTCTGGCTGCCAATGCTGCAAACATTTCTGAGAGCAGCCAGCAGGCAGAGGTCCTTCAGCAGAGAGAGGGATGCTCTTAGTAAATAATTAGGAAAATAAAGACAATACAACCATATCAAAGATGCAGGGCCCTTTGATCACCCATGGTGCCAGAAAATTCTATAAGAAACTACCTAACACAAGCTTGTTACAAAGCAGTTGTAAGATCAAGATCAGAAGTTATCCTGAGCTGAACGATGTTAATGTCTAAATTCATCACTGTTTAGGTCAAGAAAGCGAAATCAACCTGAAATGATTTTGCAAATCTCCCAGGGAAGGAGCAAGGAAATCCCCTCATCAATTCATATAATTACTGACAACTTGCATAATGAGCTTATCTTAGTACCATAAATCAGCTAAACTGCAAGTTATTAAGCTCTGAAAGGAGAGAGCTTGGGGTGCGACTCCTGGAAGAAGGGCCAGAGGCAGAAAGCAAAGCTGGCCACTATTTCTCCCACATCTTCTCTTGTCCAGGCAAAAACCAGGGTCCTCCTGGGGGTCACAGACATCCCTTCCCTCATCCCTCCCCACGGACAAACCAAGGAGTAGCCCCGATCCTGCTGGGCCAAAAGGGGCTCTTTCCTGCTTTTCCTTCCCAGATTGCCCCTTACCACCAGGTGAGAGGGGCCAAGGAAAACAAGTCATTAACAAAATCCAAATTGCAGAGGGCAAGGGAATGAGAAAAGTTTGGAAAGGTTTGGCTAATTCTTTCCTCAGTTTAGCTAGATAGTCCTAGTTTAAGAGGACATCTTTATTTTTGGTTAGAAATGGAAGCAAGGTCCCCCAACTCTCCCCAGCTGTGTTATGGATCACCGGTGGGTCCTCTCCACACATCTGGGAACACTGACTAGGTGAGCAGAACCACCCTACAAGCTTCCCACAGTGGTTGAGTCCCCAGCTCCACCCTGCTCACCAACGTCGCCCAGACAACAGAGAAAAGGCATGACTGTGGCTGGGCTGCAGCCTGGCTCCGTCACCCTTCATTCAGTGCCCCTGGACAAGCTGCTGCTATTCACACTCCTGTCACTACCCAGCTGGGAGGATGTCCTGAGCTCCAGGAAATCAAAATGAGAAGGTAAAAGCTTCTTGCCCAAGAAGCCCAGTATCAGACCACTGCCAGATGCTCACAGCCCAGGGGCCAGACATCCAGACAGAGGCAACTTTCCATCAGGACAGTCACACCAAGGGACATACAAAGGCAGCCCCTGGTGCTTGATGCTGATGTGAAATCTTTGGATACCAAAGTCACCCAAAGGAAGATATTAATTCTAGCACAAGGTGTATGCCAATAAGGGAGAACTCCAACAGGAGCAGCAAGGCCAGGCAGGAACAGACATATGTCCATGGTGTTGAAGGCAGCCAGTGGGACCGAGGGAGAAGGCAGATTACAACTTTCCACATAACTTCACCTTGTCAACACCTAATGGCCTCACACGCAGTCCATCCTGAGCACCGTGCCAAAGAACTGTCAACATCAGCAGAAAGCACATTTGGATTCAAAGCTTCTGCCCTTCTAATTAGAAAACTTTCAAGAGGACAACACTTCAGAATGAGAGGAAGACACAGGGGAAGAACCCTGACTACGTGCTGGGCACGGTGAAAAGTGCAAAGCACACATTTTTCCATTCAAGTCTAACAGCAAGCCTTGGAGGGAGGTTCTGCAGGTAGCTTTACTCAGGGACAAAGAACACAGACTCCGACTCCAGATCCCAGCCCTGCTACTTTCTAGGTGAATGGCCTTAGGCCAGAGACTGAACTGAGCCTCAGTGTTCACATCTGTAAGATGGAAATAATAGTACTTTCCATGCAGGACTGTTAAGAGACTAAATGAATTATTCAAGCAGGTGCTTCAATAGTCTAAGTGAGAATGTTCTCTTCCATTAGATTTTGCTGTTATATCAATTTTACATTGAGGACACTGATGCCTGTAGGAGAAAGAAATTTGCCTAAGGCCAAAAAGCTAGTAGTGGCTGAGCTGGGTCTTGAATTGAAGTCTCACCCTTAACCACTGTGAAACATTAACACCATCCCAGGGTGTTGCTAAAACAGGCTTGAAATAAACTCTGAGAGAATTAATGGCTTAATTTTATCAGTAAAATATGTACTGGAGCAGGACATAATTTCATGGTCTAGGAAAAATAGATAGAAGATCTTTACTTCAGCTCCACAGCTGTCACTTTTAAGTGCTGCTATCCAAGGAGAATGGGCAATTTTAGAGCAATTGATCTTTTTTCTCTAGGGAAAGATGACAATACCATGCTTTTTTATACACACACACAGCTGGGGAAAAACTTGGAAAGAGACAGGAGGCAGTGAGAGGGCAGCACTCACAGATTTCACTTGGAGGCCAGGGTGATGCAATCAGGATTATTCATGCCCAGGACAGGGACCCTGCGACTCTCACAGTCACTTACTAGCTGTTTGTACCTAATGGGGGAAGTGGCAACCAGATTAGGAAACTACTGGATGGTAGCATTACAGTGACCCAGGGATACCTACATCTTGCCTGAGCCCATTTTCTTGTCCTTCTCAAGGTTCCCGTGGAAAGTATATGACAAAAGCAGCACAAAACACTACTTTCTTGAATCCAAACTCCAGCATTAAATACCAAGGATTCAGGCTGGAGCACACAGAGAACTCTTACCACCCAAGCTAATGCAAAGAACCTCATTCTCCCCCCAAGAAGAAAATGGAATCTCAAGTCTTTCTGCTCTATGAGAAAACACAGCCCACTGTACACCTACCAGCATCAGGGGAAATAGACAGAGTTACAGAGCACATCTAAAACACATGTCGAGTCACATCCCTCCCTACTTTACATGCTATCCATGGTTTCCCCCATGCTTAGAACTACCTCTCAGGCCTACTTCCAAGCCCCAAGGCCATGGAGGGTCTGTGACTGCTTGGCCCCTCTCCTCAAGCTCATCTGGCTCCAGACACATGGACCTCCTTGCAGCCCCTCCAACAGACCAACATTAGCATCATCCAGAGGCTTTGCAGAGGCTGTTCCCTCTCCCTGGAAGATTATTTCACTACCTCTTGACTTACTTCCTTCATAGCACTTGCCACTATCTGAAAATAGCTGATCTGTTTTCTGGCTTATCATCTGTCTGCTCTTCTAGACCTTCGTAAGGCCCGTGAGGATAAAGACCCTGGCTGTGTCATTCAGTGCTATGTTTCCAGAACTCCCCATATATCACAGAAGGCAAATGTGGCCAGGTCTCTCCCAGCATTTGTCTCCACCACAAATGGCAAGTGGTATATGGTCTGACTACCAGATGGAGGAGAGTGGGGATGGTCACTGAGGGTAGGGCACACTGGCCTACCGTCCTTTATGGAGACAGCAGGCTGTCACTGGATTGCAATTGCCCTTCCAGTGGGGCATGCCGTATATGCACTTGCTGCACACAGACAGACAGGGACATGCGGGTGGATGTCTGAGTTTCCTCTCCTGTGGGCTCAACTGCGATCCTCAACCAACTGATGCTGAAGAACAAAGACCCTTTGCATGACCATTCCCACTCCCAAGCTCCACCTCTGAGACGTAGCTCCTCCAAAGTGCTCCTGACCTTCAAACACATCCCTCCTTGCCCTCCTCAAGACAAAGAACTTGTCTTTGATCCAGGCCATTCTTGAGGAAAAGGAAAGGAAAGAGGGAAAGGCCTTAAGTTTCTAGCTATGGCCAACACGAAAGGAAGATACTTACCCTCTCTGGACTCCACGTATTTTTTTTAACTGCCTAATTTTTAAGTTTTGAGTTACAGCTCATTTTCTAATTCTAGGTCATGGCAAAGGACACCAGCCTCCACCAAAGACTGATCCTCCTAGAAAGTGCAATAAGATGTCACAGGAAAGAACATGGATTCAGCACCAGACCGACTGGGCGCATCCTAGCTGGACCACTGACCGGCTGTGTGGTCTTGGCCATGTTTCTTAGCCTCTCTGAGCCTCAGTTTCCTTAACTAAGAAATGAAAGGATAATTTTCCCTTCCTCACTGTGTGGGTGGGAGAAGTACAGTGCCTCCTGCACAATTTCTGTTCTGTGAAGGTCATCCCATCCCCTTCCCCAAACACACACCTTAGTACACAGCCCACCAGACTCCTGAGAAAGAACTTCCAAGTCTGAGAGAATCCAGGCCACTTCCAGGCAATCTCCAAAGTGTCATGACCACCCACCCAGCTCCATCCAAGTAGTACCAGACCTGACACCATCATCCTCCCTCTTTATGAAAGGCCTGGAGGCAGGCAGTACTACTGGAAGCACTGAATGAGTGTGTACAAATCCTACTTATTGTCCTCTCCATAGGAGGTACAGGCTCCATAACCCTAGGTAAGGGTTGGCTGAACTGAAGCCAGGAGATTGAGGGAATCACAGATCCAGGCCTGGGTGCAGGTAGAGAGGGAGGCTGCACTGAGCACCCTGGCACAGGCTCCCACGGGACTGGGCCAGAGGAACCCTGGGGGAGGCAGTCAGCCTCGCAACTCACAGCACAGGATCTGGAGTCAGACAGCCTGGGCTCACATCCCCAACCTGCCATGTGCTAGCTGTGTAAGTGCTTTCCCTTTCTGTAAAATGGCATAATAATAGTACCCATCTAATAGTACTGTTTATAAGGGTGAAATGAAATTAACCTTGGCAGAATTTTAACACAATGAACTAATAGCACACGATGAACACTACACATGGATACGAGGCATAGACCAGCTGCCACTGAACACCAGCTGTTGTGCTGACAATTACAGGGAGGGTAAAGTTAGTTTTGTTTTGTTTTTTGAAGGTCCTGCATTTCTCTGCTAGGTTAGGAGAATAATACATACAAGTGCTCCATTCATTCAATCATCTGATATCCACTCAGTGTTGGGCTCAGTGCTAAATGCTAAGCAAAACAGACATCTGGCCCTTGAACTTAAGGTTGAACAGAAATTCAGTTTAGCCTATGCACTTCCTGGTAAACATGACTCCTATGTTTCAAGCCAGGGCTAACACTGGGATGGAAGAAGGGATGCCAAGGCCAGTCCAACAGGGTCTGGGAAGGGATCACCAGGAGATGCCTCCCGCCACCATTGCATAGCTGGCTGGGGCCCCAGCTGACTCTTCAAACCCTAACAATTTCGCTTCCTCCTCAGTTCCACCATATCCAGAATCATCACACCATGTACCTTAGTACAAGTCTTCCTGTTTCACACCCTTATTATCATGCTCCTGATATTCAGCATTCACAGGCACTTCATCAAGGTGTTCTGCTGGTTTATTACAGCAATTCCAGCTGATATATTTCCCCTTATCTGGGAATTCAACCACAGAACCCATTACTGTTTAAAAGGATCGTTCTGAGGTATCATCTGACTTGTTCATGATGATAATTAATTCTTAGAACTGATAAAGAAGTTAGGGGGAGCCAGGCTTTGGAGACCAACAGCCATGCAGGTTTATCACAACAACAGTGCCTTTTACTGATGGTAGGAGTGGGCGGGCTGTGGGATGTGGGGAAAGCCTGCTTTTTATAAACGTCTTGGTGGACGCACAGATCATGGCTGTCGGGTTCTGTTATTAGTTTCATCATCCCAAACAAGTTCCATTTTGTGCTCATTGGATAACTGGCTCAGAAGACACCCTGCATTTTAACAAGTATCACCTAGAGACTGCACCTCACATGGCTAGAGACACTGTCTAGCTGTGGCACAGCACAAAGAGACCAGCAAGATGGGCTCTGGACATGGGCTCGCAGCTCCTGAGCGTGGGCTCGGGGGAAGAACGGGGTGTGCCAGCCCAGCTCTCTGATGCCTACCCCCAAGCACAGTCAGAGAAACCCCCATGCACAAAGGAGCCATGTCTTCTCACCTTGGAGAGGACGGGACAGGTACAGGCCCCAGGAAAGGCAGAAACGCCACCCTGAGAAGAGCACCAAGCCTCACAGATGAGCACAGCAAGCTTGAGGACCTCAGGTAAGATTGTTTCCCAGCATCTTGCTTTGGATAAAAGCCAGAATCAGGTCACAAATTTGCATATGTGACCAGTGCCAGTGGCACCTTGTTATGGGTGAGGACTGTGCTGGGCTCTACTAAAGACAGAGTGAAGAAGAGGCAGGCACAGCCCCTCCCTCCCAGTCCAGTGGGGGACACATGCCATTACCATCTTTCCTATTCTTTAAATCTTTGGGGGCTCCTTCTTGCCTTCAGAATGATGCCCTAACTCTTACCAAGGCATACATGGCCCTTGGTGAACTGGTCCTGCCTCCCTCCAAGCTTGCTATGGGGATAAACTGCTGTGGGAGAGCTGGACAGACTCTTTAACCCAGTCCAGGACTTGGCCAAGACTTCCCAGACAAAGGGGGCTCTGTGCTGAGGCTTAAAGGGTGGGCTGTGATTATCCATAGAAAGGAGTGAGCAGAGAAATGAGCATGTTCCAGGAGGCAAGCTGGAGCACATTCCAGATGACATAGCAAAGACGCAAAGGGGAGAGCTCTAGGAAGGGTATGGGAAGGAAGGCAGGGCCACATTACCCAAGGCCATGCATAGCTTGCTAAGAGTTTGGTCATCATTCTGAAGGCAACAAGGAGCCCAAATAGATTTAAAGAATAAGAAAGACATGATTGTAATGGGGTTTGAAGACAATCCTTCTGAGTAACCAACATGATATTCTAGAATGTTTCCTGGACTCAAAGAAAAGAGCCCCTGGGCTGCTTCCCACACTGCCAATTCCCAGCTGTGTGTTGCTGAATGACTCTCTCCTCCTCACAGGCCTCACAACTGGGCCCTGCTGGCCTCACCGGTGCACTAGGAGGCTCCCATCAAGCAAGTGGGAGCCCACAAAGCACAATGAGTTAAATAAGTGCAACAGGTAATGACAACCCTCAAACACTAAAAGTTCACTTTAGTTCATAGCTTCAACCTCCCCCAGAAAATAAATTGTTTAAATCTATTTAGATCTAACAAAAAGGCCAGATATATTTTTCTATGCTCTTTCTAGCCCTCACTGCCCCCTCTCCCCAAGTAAAGAAAAAAGTTTGAGTGGAGCCCTCAGACTCCAGATGACCCCAAGATAAACAATCCACCCAAGCTACCAAGAATTGAGGGAAATAACCACATGTCACAAAGATGCAAGGTATGAGCCCAAGGCAACAGTGATCTTTTATATTACAGAAAATCATTTCCAGGACCACAAGTCCCTCTCTGCTCAGACAAAGTCTCTCAGATTTGTACCCTGGAGGTCCATTCTGCCTCAGGACCTCCTCAACAAGTAGCTGGTATAGAACTGACATCGTCATCTAATTTCAGCTACTGGGGGTGTCTTGTGCCAAAATAAGCAGCCCTATCCAAGTTGGGCCAGAGTGAAAAGTTAGCTAGACTTCTGTTCTACAACTGACAAGACTGAAAAAGGCAACACACAGGAGATGGCTAAGTATGGGTAGATGTTTCTCAAAACAAAATATGCCACCTTGACATGAATTAAACAACTGCATAGCTGTCCCTTTGATTTAGGGAGGGACATAAGGAAGCACAAGCCCTCTATCTGGAAAGCATCATTGCTGGGCCAACCAGAAGGGAACATGTTGACTCACTCAGAGTCCCTGAGGCTCAGGGGAAAAGGGGGGGGCAAGGCCGGGCACAGTGGCTTGCACCTGCAATCCTAGCACTCTGGAAGGCCGAGATGGGAAGATCCCTTCAGCTTCGGAGTTTGATACCAGCCTAAGCAAGAATGAGACCTTGTCTCTACTAAAAGTAGAAAAGTTAGCCAGATGTGGTGGCATGTACCTGTAGCCCCAGCTACTCAGGAGGCTGAGGCAGGAGGTTCACTTGGGCCCAGGAGTTTGAGGTTGCAGTGAGCTATGAGGACATCAGCCACTGCACTCCAGCCAGGGAAACAGAGCAAGACTGTTTCAAAAAATAAGAAGAGTGGCTCTCAGGACCAAAAGTGAATGGTGTGGACTCAGATTCCTCACCCCAAAGGAAGCCTGGGGACATCAATGGAGCTCAGTTAGGCCCTGTGACCAAGGCCAGGAGCACACACTGACCCTTAAAGGCCTCAAGCACCAGTGGTAGAAGTTACCTTTCAGAGATCACACCAGGATAAATGTGCAAGGAGGTGCTCTACCACACTATGAGGGAAGAGAAGTGCAGAGGACCTAAATTCCTTCAACAGAAGACTTGGAAAATAAATTAAAGTCCAAGTGTACTCTGATCATTTGACTACATAATAAAAAGCTGTGCCAAATCTAGTGTTAAAGGAAAAAGAGATACCTTCAAAAACAGCATGCAGTGTCTGATTCTATTTTTATAAAATCTTAATTGTAAATGTTTGGGGGTGCTGTACCATAAATGGTTATCATCTCATTTAATTCTCTCTGAGGTAGGTACCACTCTTACCTCATTTTAGAAATGAGGACATTAGCCCAAAATTCTTCTCTCCTCAGTCAACTCTGCTGAATGAAGAACATATTTTGCTTCTCATTAACTCAGTCTACCTTGAGATTTTTTTTTCCAGCATTATACTGAATTCTAAATACAAACTGTTAGAAGAAAAATATAAAAATACACAAATACTAATTCTCTTTTGCTGGAGGCAAGCAAAAAAGAAAATTACAAGCAAAAAACAAAGAACCATATACACCTCAATCCATGATTTCCCTAACTTCTCTTATGCCAATATTTCCTAGCTATAATAATCATTAATAGGTAAGTGGACAGATGAATAGGATTTCTATTCACGTGCCTGGGTAGCTTCTAGCCAATCTCGTCCTGTCTTCTGGGGGATCTTCTTGGCCACACCTACTTCTTCACAGCTCCTGGAATGAGCTCCATCCTGCCCAAGCACAAGTCACAGCCCTCTTCACCAATCACCTGAGCTACACGCCTGGCATCTCTGATACCATAGCCTTGGAGGAAGCCATACCATACCCAGAAGTCACGGTCTGATTTGAAAATCTTCTGCCTCTCTATCAACTTCCCTCCCAATGCCTGATTAAACCTTTATCCTTCACAATCAAGAAAAAGCAAACTCTTCATGCTGAGCCCCTACTTGTTTCCATGTTCCCTTCAACAACTAGTTTGTTTATTACAAGGATTCACTAGATATGTGGGTGACAAGCAGCTACATTTACTCAACTCTGCAACCACTTTTTTAAACAGAGATTACCTCCTTCAACCCATCTGTTCCCAATTACTGCCTCCAATTTGTTTGAAACTAAAATTTGAGCCTTTGTGGATCAAATAGTGTATCCCCCAACTGATGGTTCAAGGAAAGATCATCTATAAATAAAAACAAAACCATGTTTGGGAAAGGATTCCAAAATGAAAGAAAAGACTCAAAAAAGACTTTGTCCCACTCACAACAATATGGACAAATTGAATACGAAAGATCCACAAATTAATCCTAAGGGACCAGACAGATTTGACTTCCTTCCTATGCCTCTTCCATCCTGCACAACAGTGTCTGCAATCACAAAGCCTTCCCCTCCCAATAAGCACACTGGCTGGGTGAGAGGGGTGAGCAGGCCGGTGTCTCTCAGGGCTGAAAGACAGTGACCAGACATGCCTGTCCTTTGTCACTAACCACCTTTTAAGCTTCCCTTTCTGCCAAGCCATCTGCAGGAAAATGTCAACCTGCTGCAGGGAGAAAATGTATTTGCTAATTTATGTGCTGGGCAAATTCTGGGCTTTGGTAGAAGAATAAAAATGCAACTGCTCACCACCCTTCCCTTTGAGAGTTAAGACATCTTTATTAATGATTTTAAAGCCTGAAGAAACAGGCATGCTTGCTCTGTTTACATTTCCCTATATTAAATGAAGACATTCACTTGCCAGTGGCAAAACATTGAAAATATCCTTCTGGTCATGATTTATTGCTAGGGAAATTTTACTAAATTGGAATGTGACTAGGTATCCACCTATCAATTACATCACTGAGAAGAAAATAACAGATTTACATTTTCAGTAATTCCTCCAATAAGCACTCTGTGGGCCTGGAAGATATTAAAAAGTATTTTCCAAGACTTCATATTTTAACTTCTAAGGCGCACAGTTTCAAATACCGCATATTCTGATGATAAAGTCATATACGATCCCAATACATACCGCCTCCTTGCTAACTGAAGCATATTACATCCTATCCCTCAGAGGCTGTATCTTTGCTATGAAAGCTTGTTTTATTAAATATCACAGACCTCCTTGACTCTGAATTTGGCCTAAATATGAAAATTAACATTCAATTAGGTCCAGAGAAGTATTCCAATTTGTGGACTAGCACAGTTATAAGTAAACCAGAAGAGAAGATACAAGGTGATATTTCTATGTCCTAATTAGGGAATACAAGCCATCGGGGGAAGTTAAACTCCAAGTTGATAAGAAAAAAAAATTCAGGATAAATATATAAATAGAGATTCATGAATAATTCCTGGATTAGGGAAGAAGGTGAGACAAGTACAGAAGGTCACAAATGTTTTGAGATTCATATCATAAAAGGAAACCCTTTTTTTTTATTACACACACAGATACTTCTGAGTTGAATGAGGCCATGGATAATCCTCTGGGCTGATGTTTTAACTACGATTTGTGAGAGAGAAGGAAAAACCCAAGCCATGTGTTTTCGTAGCTGTTCAAGGCTAGTGGCTAAGGGCAAACTGCATACTCCACCCACCTAGTGTGGAGAGAATGCACCCATACAAGGCGAAAAAGGTTCCCAGGATGAGGTCAAGATGACAGCCAGGTCTTACCCTCTTCCTCCATTGGAAAGGATAATGGAACTGCCTGGGTTCTGTAACAGGGTAAACAGGTAATTAGTACTTGGTCCGAATGAGTCCTTCACTGCAATGACCACTGACCCAGAAAACCACAAATAGGAAATCTCTACCTGGTCAACTGCCCAGATGAATACAAATTAAAATGTAGGCCTTCATTTTCTTGACCTAGAGTTTGTAGGCAAGCCCACTTGAGGCGTCTGGGGAATAAAAACAAAATAAAACAAAAAAACTTTTGCTGAACGATATCCACTACTACCCTACTAAGTCAACTGAATGAAAATACATTAGCTGGCACTCTAAACTATTACCTTGACAACCCTGAGAAATCACATATTCTTAAATATCCCAAAGTCTCAGGTCATCTTGTTAGTTCTCAGAAACTTAAGCAGATAAAAATTATAAACCCACAGAACCAAGAATCGCAATGAACCTCAGCATAGGAAACCTGAAAATGATACAAAAACACATCATACTCAAATTGCTCAAAACCAGTCATAAAGAGAAAAAGCCACAAAATCCTAAAGGCGCCCAAAGGAAAAGCAGATGTGTTACATACAGAGGAACACGAGAAAAGGAAAAGAACAAATTTCTTGATAGTAACAACGTAAAAAAGATAGACAACATCTTTAAAGTACTGAAAGGCAAAAATTTTAAAAAGATCAACCTAAAATTCTATACCCAGGAAAAAAATGTCTTTCAAAAATCAAGTGACACTCAAAAGCCCACAGAACCCATCACCAGCATTATCTGTACTACAAAAAAAAAACAAAACAAGTTTAATCCCTCAGGTAAAAGGAATATTATGCCACATGGAATCCTGGATCCACACAAAGATATGAGGAACTCACTCAGAATCAATATTAGTTATAGGATAACCACTTTCCTTATACTAATTGACTTGTTGAAATATACCTGTCACTTTCTTTGATACCACCCTGACCTAAGCAGAAAAGTAAAAGTAATAGCTTTATATAATCCTACTCAAAGATAATAGTTACAATTCAAGAAAACCTATCACTCTCCCTAAAGATCTATAAAATGTGGGGAAATAAAACATAGAGGAATTAACCTATAACTCACTAATTAAAAAAATCAGAAAGCCATCAAGTATAATAAGAACTGCCGAACATTTTTCCAAAGTGGCTTCTCAGCAATAATCAGAGTTCCAAGTGTTCCATGTCCCCACCAACAGAGGGCACTGCCAGACCTTGCCAGCCATTATCTTGGAGGTGACATGGTATCTCATTATGGTTTTGTCTTTCTCTAATGACTGATGATCTTGAACATCTATTTATGTGCTCTGGGCCACCTACAGATCTCCTTTTGTGAGGTTTTTATTCAAATTTCTTTGCTATCTCCTTATTAGAGTGGGTTCTCATTATGAAGTTGTAGTATTTCTTTATAGATTCTGGATGTAAGTTCTTTGTCATACATATGCATATTTGTGTACCACATGCGCACAATCTGACAATTAAGTTCATGAACTCACCCTCAATGAGGAAAAGTGCTACATCCCTCATTGCTGAATATCACTATGGTTGCCTTCAAAATGCTCCCCTTGGGAAGCTTTGCACTGATGCCAGCACCTACTCCATCCTTCAAGGAAATTTTGGAACTCTTTTTCTAGCATGGTCATAGAGCTGTCATTGTATTACCTTCGATGTCCTGAATGTCATTAAAATGTCTTCCTTTCAATATTTCCTTTATCTTGGGAAAGAAAAAAGTCTTTCGGGGCCAGATCAGGTGCATTAGGAGATATTATAATACAGTTACTTGTTTACTGGCTAAAAACTCCCTCACAGACAGTGCCACATGAGCTGGTATGTTGTCATGATGCAACAGCCACACCTTTCTCATGCCGAGACTTTACTTCCCACAGTCAGCTGATGATTATGACATGCAATGTGATGAATTTCTGCAATGCTTTTGTCAGTTCTGCCCATTACTGGCCACCCTGCCTCTTCATCAATGATGCTTTTTCTCCCTCCGAAAAAGTTAATCCATTTACACACTGGTGGGTTTTTTCATGGCATTATCCCCATAAACTTGGACTAATATGTCCCTGATTTCACTTCTACTTTCACCAAGTTTAACAAAATAATTTAGTATTATTCATTGCTCTAATTCAGAGGTGTCCAACCTGAAGCCTCCAGGCGACACGCTGATTTGTGAGGATTTTTTTTTTTTTGCTTATCTATGATGTCAGATATCACAAAGAGTATGCACAGACCTTTTTATTTTTGCTAATCAGCTTTCCTTAGTGTTTGTATGTAACATGTGGCCCAAGACAACTTTAATTCTTCCAATGTGTGGCAGAGGAAAAAAAAAATTGGACACCAAGTTCCATCATTCTCACAATGGCACACAAAAATATGCAACAACAATAATGAACAGTACTCAGCAAGACACTGCCACACATTGACATGAACACAGCTGGGAAACACTGACATGCCAAGGTTACTAAACCGTACAAGGTGGCAAGTTCACGACCTTAATTGTCAGGCCGAGTACATATGTGTGTATGTATACACATGTGTATGAGTACATAAGTGTATATATAATAGTTTCTCTCAGGCTGAGTCTTGTCTTTTCATTTTCTTGAGACAGGGTCTCACTGTGTTGCCTAGGCTGCAGTGCAGTGGGGTCACCATACCTCACTGCAATCTCAAAATCCTGGGCTCAAGGGAACTCCTTGCCTCAGTAGCTAGGACTTATTACACACCACCACATCCAGTTAATTTTTTTTTTAATTATTTGTAAGACAAGTTCTCACTAATGCCCAGACTTATCTCAAACTCTTGGCCTCAAGCAATCCTCCTGCTTTAGCCTCCTAGCTAGGATTACAGGTATGAGCCAGAGTCTTTTCATTTTCTTAATGTGTCCTTTCAAAGAGCATAAGTTCTTAATGCTGGTGAAGTCTGATTTGTGGATTTTTTTTTCTTATGTGATTAATTCTTTTTGTTTCTTGTCTAAAAAATCTTTATCTGAAGATTTTCTTCTATTTTCTTCTAGAAGTTTCACAGTCTTACACTTTACTTTAAGTTCAGTTGTGTCATCAATTTCAAGTTCATTTTTGTGTACATTGTGAGATATGACTCAAGATTCACTTTTTTCCACATAAATATCTGGTTGTTCAACAACATTTGTTGAAAGGTATATTCTTTACCCACTGAATTACCTTGACATCTTTGTTTAAAAAAAAAAAAAATCAACTGACTATAGGCATGTTGGCCTATTATTGGACTCTCCATTTTATTCCATTGAGCTAAATATGACTCAATAATTTCACTCCTAGCTATTTATCCAAAAGGAGGTAAAAGCATTCACTGCCATAAATGGATGCCCATAACAAACAAAAGCTTTACACACGAATGCTCATGACCTGTTCATTAGCAGACTCATGCTACAAACAACCCAAATGTCCATCAACAGGTGAATGGATGAACAAGTTTTGTAATGTCTATACAATGAAATAGCAGTCAGCAATAAAAAAAGAATTACTGATATACACAAGTCTACAGGCAGATCTTGAAAAGATTGTGCTAAGAGAGAGGCCAGGGCGGCGCCTATGGCTCAATGAGTGGGGAGCCGACCCCATTTACC
Organism: Arctocebus calabarensis; assembly: GCA_963573935.1. Classification (NCBI taxonomy): domain Eukaryota; kingdom Metazoa; phylum Chordata; class Mammalia; order Primates; family Lorisidae; genus Arctocebus; species Arctocebus calabarensis. Next base: position 19,076 of record CAUYON010095579.1, read on the forward strand.
AAGGGTGGTGGGTTCGAACCCAGCCCCAGCTGAACTGCAACAAAAAAATAGCTGGGCATTGTGGCAGGCGCCTACAGTCCCAGCTACTTGGGAGGCTGAGGCAAGAGAATCGCCTACCCCAGGAGCTGGAGATTGCTGAGAGGTGACACGATGGTACGCCACCAAGGGCAACAAAGTGAGACTCTGTCTCTAAAAAAAACTAAGAGAGGCCAGACCACAAAATATCACATACTGTATGATTGCATTTATATACAAAACATATCTACAGTAACAGAAAGTAGATTAGAGGTCTCCTGGGACTGAGAGACTGACTGGAAAGGGCCACAAGGAAATCTTTGGTAATGGAAATGTTCTAAATTTGGGGGGGGAGGTTGTTAATTTTGGGGGGGAGGGTTGAGACAGAGTCCCACTGTCTTGCCCTGGTAGAGTACCGTAGCATCACAGCTCACAGCAACCTCCAACTCCTGGGCTTATGCGATTCTCTTGCCTCAGTAGCTGGGACTACAGCATCTACTACAACGCCTGGCTATTGTTTAGAGATGGGGTCTTATTCTTGCTCAGGCTGGTCTCGAACTCATGAGCTCAAACGATCCAACCGCATCTGGTCTCAAACTTGTGAGCTCACACAATCTAACCAACTTCCACCTCCCAGAGTGCTAGGATTACAGACATAAACCACTGCACTCAGCCTAAAATGTTCAAATCTTTATTGTGGTAGCATTGACATGGATGTATACACCTTTTAAATCTCAAACAGTACATTTCAAATGGGTGCATTTTATTATATGTCATTCCACAATAAAATTTATTTTTAAAAAGTCAATAATCCCTGTTTATCAATAGGACCTTTCTATTCTAAAAGTTTACCAAGAGTCTGTCTACATTCATACGTATGAAAACCACACTTACAAAGATGTCAGACTGTCCCTTATTTCTATTGACGATTTCTAAAATGCTTTCACAAGGCTAATATTTTAAACCAACACTTAAGACTAGGCTTAGCACAATAAATGGCCTTACCTAGTGGAGATACATTTATTGCTAATGTACTTATTGATCTGCCCCAGTTGTTTATTTTCTGGATTCTCATAAAGTTATTGCTAGGAAGAAAGACGATGATGCCAGAGACGTGGCTCAGTATTCCTTCCACAGACACATCCTCCTGCACACGCCCTCCTGCTCACATGTGTGGCGTCCCATCTGTGCCACCAGGCAAACATCCTCCACAACCTGCCTTCCCAAAGAGAATAACCTGGAATTCTGCTGCCAAATTCATCTCCAAAAAAGAAATACCACATGCATTTTCTGAAGTAAATGGCATCTCTAATAACATCGATGAATTGCAAATCCAACACAGCACTGCAAACAACTAAGGCTTGTCCAGACAGCCATGTTTGTATCCATTTCCGGGGCAATGATCACACAACTTCAGCCTCTGATTTGGCAAACCCTATATGGAAGCCTCTCAGGTTGGGACCCACTTACCTCTATCAGTGTCCTATATCTTGCCAAGAAGCACAGCAAGCTATAAAATAACATGGTGCGTCTTTTCCGGAGCAACAGTTTTACACAGAAATTTAGAAAGGAAAAAAATATTTTTATTGTAAAACAGTCATGCTATATTGTGGAATAGAAAGCAATAGTCACACAATTTGTTAAGATTTTTAAGACACTTCAAAGACATCTTCTACTTGCAACAGATGCTTCTGGTTAAACCCTCAAAACTTTCAAATCTTTTTGGAGTATATGTTCCCCCACCTGTATCATTAAGCGTATATTCTAGGAATAAAAAGAGGTTTCTAGAAAAACCAGAGTATCATCAAAACCACTAAACTGATAATGATCAAAAATCTAGATGCTGGCATGTTCTCAGTCTCCCACCAACTCATTCTAGCCCAGTGCCAATCCAGAAGTTACCTGGCCCCTATAGCTGAGCTCAAACACTGGCACGACCACTTCTCTACATTACTACCTTGGGAAAATTGTCATTGCATACATAAAATAGAGATGACAATAGTACCTAGCTTATAAAAACCGTGCCAGTCAGATGCACAGTAATAGTAATAGTAAATGACAGATAAATGTTAGTTGCCTATCATCTTTGCTATTGATTATTGTTTGTAATCTATATATACTATCATATAACCTTTTCATATATCAATAGCAATCACTTTGGTAATAAGATAAATGACTGCTTACTCTCAAATGCAGAGGGAGCTCATGAGATTCTGGACATCCAATCTGAATACATAGCTTTTTAGAAACTCTTAGTGAGACACAATATACTCCCTGGATATCAACTCTTAGCAAAAGAAGTAAGGGCTCGTTTTCAACTAAATGAGGAAAGAAAGGGAAGGGAAAGGGAAAGGGAACAGGAATGGGCAATGAAAGGAAAGGAAAGGAATAAAGGCCCTCTCAGGCTGAGCTTCCAAAAGTTACCTGAAGCAAGTTCTGGTGCTCAGTTTTGTAATAGAAAAGGACTTAAGAAACAACTTATTCCTTCTGAACAAATGTAAGACTGATCTATAACTAAGAATGCCCACTAATCTACTTGTGTATAACAGGACAGTCTGTGATGAAGAGGCAGACAGCCACCACGGAGGGCCCCTCACAACGCGCTAGGCACAAATCAGAAGTTTGCCTTGTGAATACAGGATAAGAGTCAAGACAATGGCATGTTTTCAAAAGATAATCCTAATAATGGCAGCCTAATGAGTTATTCTCCTACATTTGTAGTATATTTCTACTGAAAGACTGTACATCATCTCTCCTAGCAAAACTCTGGAAAATTCTTCATTACATGTAACCTGAGTATCCTCAAAGCTCATCAGCGTACGACAGTCCCACTCTGCTTCCTGCTTCTGCTTCTGACTTCCTGCTTCCAAAAGTCTGCTCCAGTTATTTCTGGGAGCCCGTAGAAGCAAAATACAGATGATCAAAAAGAATCCTTCTGCAGCTGACTATGCCTCAGCGCTGTCTCCTGCCTGCACCACATCTTGGGAGCACAAGTTCAGTCTCTAAGGGGCCTCTGAGTACTCTGTGTGGCACAGAAGCCAGTGGCCCACCAAAGAGCCATGTGCCCCCTGCAAAGAGTAAAGGCGTTTCTGGGAAGCAGATGCCAAGCCAAAGACTTCATTTTCCAGCTCCCCCTGCATCTAGGTGGGACCATATGACTAATCCTCACTAACGAAACGACTGAAAATAATGTGTCACTTCAGGTCAATGTCAACTTCCCCACTTGCCCGAGGATACACATTGGAGGTAGCAGGCCCTCCCTGAACGACCCCTAGGAGCAGATCCTGCCCCTAGCTCTTTGAGAGGCTGGGGTTTATGTCTTATGCCAGTTAGTATTATCTAAACTAAAAATATTGTGCTCACTGCTGAAGTGGAGAGAAGCTGCTTCTCTGACACTGTTTAATAGGTGGATGCTTGGCCCCGGAGCAGTGTGGGTTGTATCACATACCTCACCAAGGTCCCCCGAAAAACACAGTTGAGTTTCTTTAGTTTACTCTGGAAGATATAATTAAGTAGGGCCAGAGTTAAAGAAGCCAAGGACACAGGTGCAGGCCAAGCTCTGTCCTCCCTTGTTTCCTCACAGTGGTACATGGAGAGCTTGCAGGTCACAGAATCTCCCTTGGAGTAAGATGCCTACCAAGTCAAAGTGTCTCAAAACCACTCATGTCACAACCCAGAAATAACTTACTCACCACCAAAGGCGACACTTTGGCTACTCAGCAAGTCCTATCTCATTACCTAAGCCCAGTTCCTGTGCTCTCAGGTCCCACTGTGCCAGAAATAATCTCCCCTGGCTTATACCTGCACAGTGTGGCCCAGAAGTTTTCTACTTACATCCTCTTCAAGGTTTCTGAGCTAGTGTCTGCAACCACTGTAGACATACTCATGTCTTTATAACCTTGCTGGACTCAGTACACATGAAGAAAAGAGAAAGTGGGGAGCTCGGTGGGAGGGGTGAAGCTGACAGGGTAGATTGGATCCTTTACACAACAAAGAGGCTTCAGGCTCTTAACCTCTTAAGAGAGAACATTCTGAGATACAATCATAGGTGGGGGAAATGGAAGGAGCCTAGTTGGGAAGACATTGTGGTCAACCCACCAGGAGAGCTGGCCGTGAAAGCCAGTCACCCCCTTGTCCCACAAGGCAACTCCCTCAGCTCTTCCTGGAGTGACTCATAGTTTGCTGGGCTTCATGGAATCTATGTTCCTTTCCTCTGTTTGCTTCTTCATTCTGTTTTTTTCCCTGAAAAACCTAGAGGCTCTATTCATTGAATGGAAATTGTGTGTTCTCCTTCAAATGAACTTTAAAGAAGCATCAGATCATCCAGTCCTTCTGCCAACCCTGTGGTTCCTCCTCTGGCTGTCCTCACTGGCCCCCTAGCCCACCCACCCCACAAGACATGACCAGAACGATGGGAGCTGTCCTCACACACAGAGTCTGTCAGTTCTAACCCCTGAATCTCTCTCCTTCTTCACTGCTGTCGCCACAACCCAAGCCAGGAGGAGCTCTCTCTCACACAGACTGGAGGACTTCCTCCAACCCAGGTGTGCTAAACCTTCTCCAACCTGCTTCCCACCCTGCCAAAAGGGTGATCTTCTATAGGCCTGATTGGTCATGGTATTCTCTCCCTACCTTTAGTGTTTCCTTCTATTCTTGAGATAAATATGGAACTCTCTCTGTCCTGGTGTTCACAACACTGTGGAGGCCTGCTCCCTGCCTACCTTGCCAGCAGTCTTACTGCTGTTCTCCCCCTCACTCATCCTACTCCCTCAGACCAGCCTCCCCTCAGTTCCTTAAATGCAGCAGGATTCTAACTTCATCAGGCTGTTCTGTCTCTGGGAATCCATTTGTAACCCTGCCCCTTGAGTTTACATATTCCAGGAAAAAAACTCCTGTGTACCCTTCATCTCTGCTTAAGGCACAGCTTTCTCACTGAAGTGTTTCTAGCTCACCCCCTCTTCATTATATCAGGCTTCTCATTACATAATCCTATTAACTTGTACCTTTCCTTTGTAACACTCATCATAACTATAATTGAATACGCCTTTGGATAATTATATATTTTGTGGATTTCTCTATTAGATATAAGCTCCATGAAGACAGAAACCAGTTCAACTTGCTCAGCACTATACTCTAGGCACCCAGCACACCCCCAGACTCATAATGGTAGGTACTCAGTAAGTATTATCTGGCTTAGCAATTTCAGCCTGCCAACATAATAGATGGACAAACTGAGGCTCAGAGAGGGAAACAGCTTTCCCAAAGTCTTTCCACATTTGGTAGAACTGTGGTTTAAACCCTGCACTCTTAATCCACAGTTCCATCTTTAGCCCATACTGACATGGAATTCACTCTAGTCCCAAGAGATCCACAATCCAAAGGGAATCCATAATCCAAAGGGAAGATGAGACCCAGGAACACCAAAGATCTATATTCAAATTCTGGGTGGACTGTCCACGTGAGCCTCACAAAGTTGTGGCAGAAATTAAACAAGGTCATGTGTGTACTGCAGTACAAATGAAATACAGTGAAATGCATACTGTGATTGGCACAGGGTCTGGAATTATGGTCGCTCTAGAAATGTAGGACAGCTTGTGAAGTGAGTCTTCAATTCCTGTGTGTCCACCAGAGTAGCAAGTACGAAGAAGAAGGCAGGAAAGCATTCCTTAGTGAGCAGTTGCTGTTCCCCCAGGCAGCAAGCACAGTGTTTGATAAGGATGATAAACACATGATACTAATCTCACCACACTGAGATGTGCTCAACATTCCAGTGCACAGAGCCTCATGGCAGGCAATCCATCTTACAAAGATGGCATTGCTGGCTAACTGATTTCTGTCACCAGTGTATTTACTAGGGATTTAATCTTTGATTTTATTGTATCTATAGCATTATTATTGAATATACCAAAGGCTATATTCACAAATGGATCAAAAACCTATCCATCACCTCAGCTCATACTCAGTCAATTCACAGATATTTTCTCCCTGCCTCATCAAGGAGAGTAGGTATCCTGGAAGCTTTCCCCTCACTGGCATATTAAAATGATGTTTCAGCCAATTCTATAATCAACTATTTATTTTTCCCATGATGTTTCAGCCCTGTGCTAAACCCCAGAGATTTAGTGATAGTGAGTCATGGCCTATGTCCTAGGAAGCTTCCAGCCTACATTTTCAAATGTGAAACTACATTTGTATAGCTCTTTATAATCTATTACATGACTTTACTTAAACCTTTTAGGTATCTTTCCTGGTATTTTCAGTATTTTTGTATGTGCCTTTCTTAATCTGTGAAGAATTTGACATAAAATCTGTTTTCAATTAAAATGAGGCAGGGGACCTTAAGCACCTCCATTTTGGCTTTGGAATTCTAAGTAGGGAGGAACAACTCATGAATTCCTCTAGAAAGGTACACCATGGTAGACTTTTGAGTGGCTGCCCAGACACCACTGCAAAACCCATTCCCTTGTTATTCCTCACTACTAAGATTGAAGGGTAGGACACCCACTCGGCAGCCTTCCTTTCAGTGAGATGTCACTACACAACCTACATTCCTAAGGCCACCACAATGTCTATAGGAATCTGTTCAGGGGCTTCTATATAAGCTCTTGCTTTGATCTTAAGAAAGAGAGAGTCCCAGCTAGATTAACCTTTATTTCTCCCTGTCTTTACCACAGATGTGATGTCTGAAGCTATAACAGTCACCTTTGTCACCAAGGAGCAATAGGGAGTCATAAGGGAAAGACCCAGAGAATCAGAGCAGTTAGCCCTGATGTTTCTGAGCCAAAGAGACCATGACAGTGGCTAGATCCCTTCAGATTACTTATTCAATAAGAAAAACAAAAAAAAAGTCGGTGTTTAAACCATTGTAGGAGAGGTTTTCTATTACCTGCAGCCAAATAGTCCTGGAACATATAGTTCAGGGGCCAATTAAGAACATGACCTGTGAACTAGACACACTTGAGTTTGTGTGTTAGCTCAGTCACTCACCAGCTACATAAGTCTGGACAAGTTACTTAGTTCATGAGAGCTCAGTTTGTATCTTCCATGAAATTTAAATGCCATAACTGCCTATTCAACAGGTTTGCTATTAGGAAGATTTAAAATGGAGCATGATATGGTTTGTATATATCAATAGTTTGTGTCCACTGAAACTCATGTTGAAATTTGATCATCAAAGCAGTGGTGCTGGGAGGTGGGGCCTACTGGGAGATGTTTGGATCCTAATGGCCTCACCCTTGTGGTGGCTTGGTGCCATTCTCAAGGTAGTAAGTTCTTACTCAGGCAAGACTGTATTTGTTCTCATGGAAATGAATTAGTTCCTGCAAAAGCAGATTGTTATAAAGCTAGAATGCTCCTACGGTTTTGTCTCTTCTGGCGTCCACTGCCCTTTGGCTTTCTCTCTGAAAGCTCTTACCAGAAGCCAGGGCCATGTCACTCAGCTTCCCAGCCTGAAGACCCAGGAGCTAAGTAAACTTCTTTTCTTTACAAATTGCCCAGCCTTGGGTATATTACAGCAACATGAGAGGGACCAAGACTATGCATAAAAAGAGTGCTTGTGCAATGTCTACCTAAATAACTAGCCTAATGAAAATTATGGCCAATAAGAACATGAAAATATGACTCATTAAGGAAATGCAAATCAAAACTAAAAGGAGATACACTTCACACCCATTAGGATAGTTATTACCAAAACAAACAAACAAAAAGCAGAAAAAGAAAAGCAGAAAAAATAAGTGTTGACGAGGATGTTAAAAAATTGTCCACAGGGTTTCCATCTTGTAAGACAACAAAAGTTCTGGAGATAAATGCTGACCATAGTTATAACTACAATGTGGATATATTTAATGTCACTGAAGTACACAGGTAAAAATAGTTAAAATGGTGATGCTTGTATTGTATTTTACCATATTTTTAAAAACAGATAATTTTTAAACTATAATAAAATGAAAATCTGCAATACCAGTGTCAATATCTCATGGAGTTCTTAAGCAGTCAGACAACACTGCTGTCTGGATACCACCTTGGGTGGTGTGCAAGTCCTGTTGTGCTTGCCCCATGTTGGATTTGTCCTAGATCAATAAATCTAAAGGGCATTTCATTCATGCAACCAACAGACATACTTATTTGTCTCTCTAGGAACCCAAAGATGAGTCAAAATGTTCCTGCCAAAAGACGACCACAAAAAGACAGTCATAAATAACCATAGTATAAGATGAGGTCGGATGTAACACCTGCCTTGTAGAGACTTAGAGAGAAGTACAGCATCTTCAGAAGGCAGGGCCACTGATCCTGGCTTTGAGGGTGAGGAAACTTCCAAGGAAGAAATGGAAATGGAGCTGGACTTGAAGAATGAGAGCCTTTATTGATGAAACAGAAGGAGCTTTGACAGTGACTGCAGGTAGAAATAGATGCAATGTGAGTAGAGGCAGTGGAGCACCTTTTTGGTTGGAGGGGATTGTGCATTGAGATGAGCACAGGAGATGACAGCCAAACACTAGGTGAGGAAGTCATGTCTTTATTAAACAGAGGAAGGCAGGAGATAAAGACATATGCTTTCGTCCATAGCAACTAAGACTCTTCTAAGCATACCGGCAAGGTCTCAAAACTGTCAACTCATTCAGAGGTCAGCAGCATCTGGCCAGACTCTATAAATTACTAACACTGGTTATCGGGGAAAACAGGCCCCACTTAGCTTCTGAGATCACCTCCTAGACTTCACTATTGTCTAGACTATTTCCCAAGACAAAGAGGAGCCACAAAACAAACAGGCAATTACTTCAAAAGGATTATTGATGGACACCACAGGCCAGTCCTAACCTCTCAAAGAGCCCCAGAAGAGGTCTAACCAGCCAGGGCAGGGATTCTAAGGAGCCTGCCCTCCCAGCACGTCTCCAAATGTGGGCATCTTGCTCTTTGAGAGCATTCACCCATGTTCTTATCTCTATGGAAGCCAAGCACACTAGGCACAAGTAATTGAGGGGGGAAAAAAGAAGAATGGACTCAGAGACGCAATTTAAAAAAAAAAATGTATTCAATTGAGTCCAATTTTAAGAAATTATTTCAAAGTTCTAATCACTGTAAATGATGAAACAATTCATGACAGAAATTGCAATTACTAAAGAAATGATCTGTTCTGCAACAGCAATTTTAGTGACATTTATAACACACAAGAAATCATGAAGCTTAATTATTTGAATTTACTGGGGCTACAGATGCCGTGTTGAAATCTAATTAAATAGATCCACCAAAACTGGCCAGCTGAAGAAATGGCAAAGTTGCTGAACCATGCACTGGTTTTTAAAAGCAGTTCGTGAACAGCCTCCAAATAGGCAGTGAGTAATGATCTATCTTTCTTCCTCAGCTGTCATTTGGAAAGAGAAAGAAAGAGAGAAAGAGACGTTTCTGTATCGATCTTCAGTCCTTCACAATAGAATTTACTTCAACTCCTAAAACACGTCCCCCATTCCAATGATCTTGGATAGATCTCCAGGATATATGGAAACTCTTCACTATTTACCTCCTAGGTCTTATATTCAAACTGCATCATATCTCAAGGAAGCAAGTACAAATGCTTGTGTGTTAAGGATAAAATTTTCCTTTCTGAATTTCTTAAGAACATTAACTATTAAATATTAGAAGCCTAAATAAGTTGTGCAATTCCTGAAATATCAACGAACTGTTTGCTCAAATACTAAGTATTCTGTGAAGACAAGATTCTGATTATGATAATAATAAATTCTCAAAGAAGAAAATACAGAAAATGGGTACAGGTACAAAGAAGAAAATTAAAATTTCTAACAATCACATTAACCATAAATAATCACAATTAACATTTTGATCTCTTTCCTTTCAACATTTTTTCTAGGAATACGTGTTCTTTATCACAATGTAAACATGTTATAAATATCATCTTATATTCTGTCATATCGTTAAACATTATATTGACTGCAATTAATTTACTGTATTGTCTTTGTATCTATATTACTGGATTTACAGGTTGCTCTCAATTTTTAAACTTTCATCAATAAACTAACTTACACCCACATAGGTAAACCTACAGCTGCATCTCTAATTCTGGGAATTGTTCAGAAAGGAAGTCCTAGGATGACACTGAATGACTCTTTAAAGTTTCTCATAAGACCTGCCAGACTGCTTCATCTAAAAGTTATGCCAATCTACATTTCTACCAATGGTGTAATGTACAGTCAAAATTAAAAACTCTTTTCTTCTTTCCAACAGCACTTTTAAACTTTCAGTTAATGTCTTGCCAATTTTTTCTGTCTGCTGCTCTTTGTTTTACAAATTTTGGATATACTATATTGTGTCTCCTGCTGTTTCCACTTAGCATCACTTTCATTGCTTTAGGATATTAAGGGTTCTTTGGAAACATGATTCTCTTAATGAACACATAAACTACCATATAATATGTATTTCTTTAAATTGAGAAGCACTGAAAGGTTTAAGACTTCTTCATGTTTATTCGCTATTTATATTTCTTCTGCTAATTGCCAGCTTACATCTTCGCCAATTTTCCCACTGGGGGTTTAGTGTTGTTCTTACTTATATATTAACAAAATTAATCCTTTGTTCCATATGTTTTCCCAGCATCTTAATTTTAGCTTCCTAAGGAAGTTTCTGACTTGTAAAAATGTTAATTTTACAGAGAGTCATTTTCCTCCACTGGCAAATTTGCTTCTGTTAACTTCCCTAATATCAGAGTTACCTATAATTTTCCTAGTTTTTGTTTTTTGTTATTGCGATATGTGCATCCAACCAAAGTCTACTTTGGTATATTACATAAAGAAAAGCTCTCATCATATTTTTTCCAAGTAGTTAATTTAGACTATATTAAGTAATTCATTGTTTCCCTCCATCATGTGTTAAACCCTCTTTCATATTAGGCTCTGCTTCTAGACTATTCTATTCTATTCCATTCACTGCCATCTTCCTGCGATAATAACTACATGGTCTTAATTAGCATCATTTGAGAACACTTTATATCTGAAAATGCAAATCTCCTCTATTATACATCATTTCCAAAATTTTTTGGCAATTCCATCCCGTGTATTGTGATTTGAGAAAAATTTGACACAATCCAAAAACAGAAAGAAAACCCCAGCTGAGACATTGATTGGAATGGGGTGAGATGATACATTACTTTGGAAAGCACTGACATCTGTATCACAGAGAGGGAAAGTGGCGGCACATATCTCCACTTATTCAAGTCTCCCTTTATGACAGTCAGTACATTTTTGTGATTTTCCTCATATGAATTCTGCAACATTTCTTGTTATGTTATTCCTGTGTGTTTTATACTTTTTACTCCCAAGTAAACTAGACCAAACAAGGAAGGTCTGAGATAGCAAGCCTCAATTTCAGCACCACATTGTGAAAGATATGCCTGTCTATCTAGGGCAGTGTTTTTCCACCGGTGTGCTGTGAGAGGATCTTAGGTATGCCACGAAAACTTTTAAAGGTCATCATTTATGAAAGAAGTTCAAAGCACAGTTTTTTTTAACTTTTTTTTTTGATCAACATAATTTAAGCATATCCTGGAAGTTTAACTATAGGTTCAAGTGTGCTATGAGATAAAAAAGGTTGAAGACCACTGCTCTAGGCTTGACAGAAAGGCTCAACATTTCCTGAATGAACCCACCTATAGCACAAGAATATGGGAAGGGAGGGGCAGGGGAAGGTTATGGTGGAAGGAGGGTAATTGGTGGGGCCACACCTACGGTGCACCTTAGAAGGGTACAGGCAAAACTTACTAAATGCAGAATACAAATGTCTTCATACAATAACTAAGAAAATGCCATGAAGAATATGTTAAACAGTTTGATGAAAACATTTCAGATTATATATGAAGCCAGCATATTGTACCCCTTGGTTACATTAACGTATGCAGCTATGATTTAATAAAAATAAATAAGTAAATAAAAAATCATTTCCTGAATGAATAAATGAATGACAAATGGTCTAAGGCAAAGCTGGGTTGGTGAGACCATGTACCAGACTCAGTGACAGTTCCTTCATGCTGTATGCCAACTTTACATTTTCAAAGAAAAATAAATCACACACAAGTCATCCAATGAAAATGTAAATTCAGTGAGTTTTAGTGCAGTATAACTGTCACCACAATGAATTTTAGAACATTTATACCACCTCGAGAAGAAGTCTTGTACCCATTATGTTTTGTTTTAATTGTGGTAAAATACATGTAATGTAAAATTTACCATCATAACCATTTCTTTTTTTTAAACAATTAGTACTGATGCATAACAGATGTACATAATTTGGGGGTACATGTGATAATCCATTCACATAATTCATAAAGATTAAGTCAGTGCACTTGGGATATCTATCACCTTATATATCTGTCCTTTCTTTATGCTAGAAACATTAGCATGATTCTCTTCTAGCTACTTTGAAATGAAAGGTAGATTTCTGTAAACGACGATCACGAAGCCTAAAGTTCAGTAGTGCTAAATCTGTTCACAGTGTTGTGTAACCAATTTCCAGAACATTTTCATCTTGTACATTTGAAGTCTACACTCATCAGACAACATCTTTCCAATCCCCCTTTCTCTAGCACCTGGTAACCACCACTTCACTTTCTCTCTGTGTGAATCAGACTACTCTAAATACCTCAAAGTAGAATCACACAATATTTGTCTTTTTATGACTGGCTTATTTCACTTAGCATAATGTCCTCCAACTTCATCCATGTTATAGTCTAAAGACTAAAACAAAAGAATTGCTGTCCTTTTTAAGGCTGAAGACATTATGAGCTTTTTTTAAAGGGAAGCGAAAGATGTAAGGAGAAAACGGGGAGAAACAGGAAGTGAGGAGTGAGACCACCGTGGGAGGCTCCCGCAGGGGCCCAGGCAGGAGACGACAGTGGCTTGCCTGCAAACAGAGATGGGAAGGTGGAGATAAGCAGAGGGATTAAGACATGCTCTGTATGAATAAGATGCAAATAAAGACAGAATGAGAGGACTTGCTGAGGAACATGATGTGGCAGTAAGGGAGAGGGGCACTCAAAGACAAGCATCTTAGGGAAAAGAGAGGGACAGTCACAGAGGAAAGAGGAGACAAGAATCCAGAGTCCAGCAGCCCCTGGGTGCTCCTCCTAAATAACCCGGCAAGAACTGTACACCCCTCCAATCAGTGAACTCAGCCTGCGTGGAAGGGAATGTCTACAGTCAGCTTTCCTCAGAATGTGTTGACCAGTTTGGCACCACTTATAAGAAAACTTCTTTATAAGACTTCTTTCCTAACATGTCATTTTGAAGTGTTTACACATGTGTACACACACATACACACACACCTTTTATCTTCGCTGGCTCCTAGGAACTCTGATAGCCACCTTTCACTCTCCAGGCAGGAGATACAAAGAGTCTTCTCTGGGGAGTCTGAGCAGCCCAAGATACCAACACTAATTCTCGGTCAGACATCCCAGACAGATCACCCCACAGTGAGGCTCAGAGTCAACAAACCCCACACTGCCTTGTTGTCCCTCTTACAGACAAATGCATGACTGAGTATTATCACACACGGGGGAAAAGGCTTTCACAGAAAAACTGAAGGAGAAAGAAAGAATCAGGAAGAAAAGAGACCCCCCCACAGGGAGGTGAAAAACTTAAAAATAATTATCACAAATATACTAAGATAAGGATACTGTAACCATGAAGAACAGCCTGGTATAAGAAAAGAACATCTGAACACCGATAACAAAAGAAACAGCCTTGGAAAGTTATAATTATATATTTGTGCATATTTCCAGATACGGAAAACTTAGTAGAGTGCTAGAAGAAAAACTTGAGAAAATCTCCCAGAAAATAGAGTAGAAAAGAAGGAGAAGGAAGGAGGAAGAGGGAGAGAAAGAAAGGCAGTAAGGGAAAGACGGAGGCGGGGAGGGAAGAAGAGAGGAAGTTCAGTTTTCATAGCCCAAGAAGGTAACTGAAGGACAGAACATGTACAGCCAGCTTTGGAATGCTCATTGAAGAACAAAACCAACGGGGATGATTAGGTTACAAACTCTGGCAAGTGAAATCTTCTGATCGTGTCAGGGGTTAACTTCTGCCACTTGCTGTTCACACTCTTTTTTAAATGACCTCTCTAACTTACCTGAGTACCATCCAGTGGGCATAACTGCACCTTGGCTACGAGCAATCATCTTCCAGAACTCAGAATTGCATTTTGAATCCAAACCACATTATAGTGAAGTGTTGATATAAATGGAAATGGGTGTACTGATTTGGTTCCCTGCAAGTTACATTTTATTTTTTATGCCTCGATTTGATTTAAACTTTTATTCTTATAATTTCCAAATTTTATTTTTTTCCCAAAAGCCTATTGCCTCAAAAGCAAATTTCAGGGGAAAAAAAAATGAGCCTGTCTAATGTGGGAAAAGAAAGATAAATGTTTTATGAAAATGGTGTCTATTGACCCAGATCCCACTGAGTGAGTAAGTGAATCCTTAGGTGCAAATGAGGCACTTACTGTTGCCACTCAGGCTCAGGAGGCTTCATTTATTACAGGACTGCTGGAGGGCAATAATAGTTCTTTAACAACCTGAAGAGCAAAGGAGTTTTCTAATATGACAACCGATCCTCACTTGTATGAAAGAAGTCGGGTATTCATCACCTATTCCTGCAGTTCTGGGGGGAAATAAGTGACCCGTGATCAAATGTTCTACATTAGACTCCCTAAGAAGGAACCCACCAAAAGCCACTGGAAAACTGATGACTTTCTCCAATCTCTTCATAATCTTTTTCTTCAATTTTCTTGGGCAACAGGACCAGCCTTAGAAACATTTGCCATCGAGACATCTGAAGTGGCAGCACAGAAACACTGCTGGATGGGGAGAAAAAGGGCCGCCTCCTCAAGACCTCGCCAAGGAAATTATCTCCTTTCTCCAGCCTTTGTTTCCTCAATTGCAGGATAAGAAGATTGAATGAAGGTTCCTTCCAGCTCGCAAAGTCTATGATTCTGACTTAAATCAAATCATGCTACTTAGTAAGAGAAATCAGATCGGCTCTCTTAGCTACTTGCTAGCCTTAAACCATGGCTCACCACAGGCGAGTGAGCAAATGCGTACTTGCAGAACCTCCTGGCCTACAGGGAAGGAGTGGGAAAGTGGGTAATGGCACAGCTTTGCAATCCCTCGGGTCCCAGTCCCACAGGGCTGGCGGCTGTGCCCTGTGCTGCATGGACAGCAACACCAATCCGCTGTGTGCAGGCCAGTGACTCCTGGGCAATTCATTAACAAAAGCGCACAGAACCACCTGGTGACAAGAGAAAAATCTATAAGCAAGAGGACTCAAACAAAGGGAATGTTTCTGTCTGTGTGTCAAGCTATTGCTTTTAAAGGGACACTCAATCCAGGCCTCTGGGGATGAGCAGCTACCTCTTCACAGCTAGACAGGTGAAGAGCTCTGAGAAGAGCCAGAAAGTACACTCCCTGTGAGGTTGAAGGGCCCCAGAGCTACTCCTAAAGGTCACAGGGTACTTGATAGCATCACAATTTCCTGAGTCTCAGCAACAGCCTCTTAAAGAAGCAGAAGAACAAAGCCTGTCAGTGATGGGCCTGGCATGTCCACTGACTGATGACCTTCCCGCACACCCGATCCGCCACTCTGAGGACTCCAGCCGATCCTCAGGCCTTGCTACACCAGCTTCCCACAAAGGCCTCTGCGTGCATTGTTTTAACTATTTTTGGTCATTCAGTCAGCTACTTCTCAAACAGTCTTTCCAGCCCTTCAGGGTTTTAGAGACATGCATAGTTTAGAGTAAAAAAAAAAAAAAAAAAAAAAAAAAAAATCAGGTTAAGGAGGTCCTGATTTGGATAAGATGCTACCCCAAAGTAAATGAGGAAGATTGAGTAACTGGGAAGGCCAGGGATAGGTGAGTTCAAATCCTAAATTTGCTACTCATTACCTTTAGGAATTTGGGCAAATTGTTAACTTACCTCAATGTAATTGCCCGATTTGTAAAATGAGGATAATATCACCTAACCCACATAGGTGTGCCAAGAATTCAAAAATACACATACAACACTCAAGTACATTACCCTGTACACAGTGGGTGCTCCATAAATGTCAGATCCAAGTGTGTACCTATACTCTGGACCCTCATGAACTCTTCACAACACAGGTAGATGATTCAAACACCAGGGCTGTAGATAAAAGCTGACCCATCTTGTGCACTCAAGGAAGAAAATAATAAATAGGAACTTGCCAATGAAGACAAAAAAAAAAAAAAAAAACCAGAACTAATTATAGCAGGTTGCCTGTGCCTTGTGCCCAACAGAAAATGAGTTTGTTGCTAGGCTTCTTTTCTGGCTACAATTCATGGTGCAATTAAATCACTGGCATTGTTTTCCACGTTCCATTTTAAATAGCTTCCTTGTCCAGGTCTCCAGAATGTAGACTGCTCAGCAGGGCCAGCACAGAAAGCAGGCCAGAGGCCCCCCTCACACTGGTACTTGAAATGCTCAAGTTTCCCAAATTTGACACCTGCCCAAGTTGCTGAGGTCACCTGAAGGAGGAGACTTTTCTCGACTCTGGAGCCTCTATCTCTGCTGCTACTGCCATTCATGGAGTGAAAAAGATAGGAGCTTGGGGAAAAACAGGCCCACCACCTTGGCTGGACAGCTAACTGTGGATATGTCCCTTAAACTTTGAGCCCATAAGCATGGCTAAAACCATCCACCTGCAAGGCTGTTACAACTCAGAGTGAGAGACATGGACCGCCCAGTGCAGTAACTGAACCGCACACCTGTGACTCACAGCGACAGCGAACTACTCCTGCCACGCCCTTGGCTTCCTCTTCCCTCTCTCCCTAATCTTTCTCCTGGTGCCTTGTGTGCACCCACTTTATCTCACCTCCCCCTCTAACACTGGTGTCCCCCAAGGCTTAGTCTTTGACTTTATCTTCTTCTCTGACACACATGCTACCTTCATGGTCTCACCATGCTGGTGGCCTCAACCATCACCCACAGCCTCCTGGCTCCCAGATGGCTGTCCCCAGGCCAGCCTTCCCTCCTGGACCCCAGACCAATACCTCCAGCTCCACATTTGACTTCTTTATCCAGTTGCCCCAGGGCCCTCAACCACACATCTGAAATAAACTTCAACCTCACCCTCGCAGCAGCCTGTTCTTACTCTGCTACCCTCAACCACCCCTCTCCGGGCAGCCACGGATGGATTCACCAAGTACTGAGGGCAGCACCTTCCCCGCCCGTCCTCGCATCAGTGCTGCCTCCCCCCGCCCCATTACCACTGCTCAGCTCAGGCTCCTTCCCTAATTTGGCCTCTAGTCATGCTCCCTACTCCTCCAACCACTGCTCTACCTCCTAAATCATCTCCCTAACTTGAAATCTTACTCTGTTGTTTAACATCTTAAAGATAGCCCTGTCATCCAAATGTAGGATAAAGGCCCTCTGTCACCAAACCACAACATTTCTGAGAATGAACGGGCAGTGGTCCTGAGTATGCCAGGGTAACAAGTATACACTGAGACTGGCCCAGACAAACTGAGATGTGCCGTCTCCCTTCCTGTGAAGGGCGGGCCCCCCAGGCTCACAAGGCCCTTCTACCCTAGGCTCATAAGGCCCTTCTAGCTTCTGCCTCTGCATTCTCGTCTCCTGCTCTCTATCCCACACCGTCTGCTCTGACCTTATGGACTGTTCCCCACATCCCCATGTCATTCCAGACCTGGCATATCCTGCTACCTCTGCCTAGTTAGCAGAGCAGGGGCAGGCGGGAGGCATCCTGCTACCTCTGCCTCATCCACCCCACACTGCCTTCTCTGAGATGTTCTCCCTGCTCCCTGGGACTCCCTCTTGAGTGCCACATACACACCTCTGTCCAAGTGTGCATCACATGGGCTCTGCTTGGTGTCATGCCAGCATCTAGGGCGAAATGCAGTGTGAGTGCTCAAGGCTTCTGAAATACATACATAAGCTTCCGACCAATGACCCCCTCTCTCAGATTCTGAGCCCAGGTTGGACAAGGGTGCTGAGTCACAGCAGACAACAGACAAACCAGGAACAAACACTAGGACCCAACCACTAAGCCTGGCCTTTAAGGAGATAAAAACCAAAACGCTCCAACAAGCTTTTGAGATACAACCACAACTCTAGCTCTTCTCCCTGAGGCTCTGATGTTTGTTAACACTCTTAGGTGCAAGTCACAACCCCCCTGGCTCCACCCCAGGGTGGCCTAGAGGGAAGGAGAATGCATGATGCAGCCCCGGGAAGGCTGACAGTGTACACAGGCAGGGCTGCAGCCAGGCCCTAGAATGGAAATGGCCCACTTTGAACCATCCTCGCCCCCTTCTCCAGCCTCCTGCAGGAACCAGACATCCATTTTCCTGCTCCCAAGCTCACACAGACCCAGTTACTCAAGTTGCTCTCTCAGTTGTTGGTCCCAATTCCCAGGAAAGAGACTCTGATCATCCCAATTTGGGTTAAATGCCTATTCCTAGCTCAATCAATGCAGATGTTAGGTAGGATGCTTCCAGCTAGAGGGACCACAGAGGGACCCACTACTATAAACAGTGGGGGACGAGGCAGAGTGACAGGGCTCATGACAGCTAGAGACACACTGCAACAGGAAATTCCACTGCCAGCTCCACCCTGCATAGTTTGGTTTCTACCCTTCACCTCTTCTCTATGTCCCCGTCCCTCTAATATGCTATTTTTCCTCTGCTAGAATTATTTTTTGAAAATTCTCTGCCTATTTTTCAGAATTGAGACCAAACATCATCTTACCTATGAAGCTTGGTGGGGCCAATTCTATGTAGTTCCAAAATGCTATTCACTTTGCTTTAATATTTATGATACTTTTTCTTCAACCCTGTGAATGGTCCACTAACATTCAGCATAGCTAGATTGGAACAGCGCCTCCTGTGTGCTGAGCACTGAGCAAGGGCCAATGGGAGAGCCTGGGAGAAGCTCATGATCTCAGAGAGAGTAACGTACAAGGTCTCTGAAGAATCTCATACAAGTTTTGAGTGAGGAAAGGCAGGAGGGAGTCAAAGGTGAATGCAGACATTATTTCCCGAGAAAGGTGAATTCGGAGGTGATTTTTTTCATATTATAGAAGAACTTTCCCATTTTCGAAATGATTTAATCCAGCAAGGTTGCAATAGCTAGCTCCTTGGAAGCATTAAGTTCAAAAGTTGACTTCTGCACACAGCGTCAGAAGTACATCTTTTGGGTAAAGGGAAGGGAACCCACGCAGGACTTCAGACACAATAATGGGCCACTTTCTCACTGTTGAGAGACTGAGCATAAAATTACTTCAAGCTACTAGATATATTATGCTCTAAAATGCATGGTGTTCAGATCCCTGGCGCTAAACCCAGTTTTATAAATTCCAGGCGGTGGGGTGGGGGGGGGGGGGTAGACATGAAGGAGTAGGAGGTGCTCACAATTCGCAGCGGGAGCTTGGCCTATTTCCGCTCCAACATTAACCACTTTCCTAATCAGGATCAGGACCCCAAATTCCTCCTCTATAAAAAAAGAAAAAAGAAGAAAGAAGAAAAGAAGGTTGAAATAAAAGGTTTCAGAAATCCCCTCCAGCACTAAAATTCTATGTTCTCCATTAAATTATGTACATGCAGGCTCCACACTATCCCTTTGGACTTAAACATCACACCAAAAAGCCGTGCCGGGCATTTATTAACAATAAAAATTCAAATGATGCATAAACATGGTTATATTTTATCTTTTGGGGAGATGAAAGTACCCAAAGACTTTTTTCCTTGCAGTACCTTGTGTAAATTTGTTACCAGGAGAGTCACTGCAATTAAACCAAACCTAATGATGCAACTAATCAATGCAGCAGCAGAAAATGACACAGCATCTGGGTCTCCAGGGAGCAGTTGGGCCAGGAAAAACCAGCTCATAGACGCTACCCGGACGGGAAGAGAAGAAGCCTCACCACCAAAGGGGCCACAGCCAAAGGCAGTCTTCCCTTTGGTCTCTGCAGGAACCCACAGGTAAGAGATCCCAAAACAAGTCTAACCTGGATTCCGAGAAATTCCCACAGGAGACATGATGTGCAGAGTGTGAGCAAACTGGAGATGTGATAATACTTCTCAGTACCGTATTACATGTAAGATACTTGGTATAAGCATTGAAGGGTATGGTTACAAAATCACAGCATGAGTTAAGACAAGTGTGTAGGGTCAGTTTAAAGAATAAAGGGTTCGCTATTGTTATAATGATGAAATAATGAGTGCTTATCCAGGGGAAAGAGAAGAGGCAGGCTCAAAGACAACACGGCTTAGGGACTACAGATGCGATGATTCTTTTTTTTAATTATAATTTTTTTAAAAGCACACAAAATTTGCCATCATAACCATTTTTAAGTGTACAGTTCAGTACTGTTAAGTCCATTCATACTGCTGTACAACCAATCTCCAGAAATTCTTCATCTTGCAAAAATGAAATTCTAAACCTGTTAAACAGTATCTCATTCCCCACCTCCCCCAGCTCATGGCACCCACCGTTCTTCTTTCAGTCTCTATGAATTTGACTGTTTGGGGCACCTCATAAAATGGAATCATACAGAAGTTGCCTTTTGTGACCGTTATTGCATGTGACAGGATTTCCCTCCTTTTTAAGGCTAAATATTTTGTTGTATGTATACATCATATTTTCTTTATCCATTTACCCATCAGTACTTTATCCATCCATTCCACCTCTTGGCTATTGAGACTAATGCTCCTCTGAATATCAAACATGGGTGAACGTCTATGGTGATGCTTCCTAGAAGAAGATTCTTATAAATACAAATGGAACAAAAGGTCAGCCTAATTTTTTTTTATTGGTTCCTAATATATATTACTCCTTCTTGCCTAAGGTGGATAAGGGGACAGCAACAGCTAAGTCGGGCTTCCCCAGCAGGGGACTGACGTCCAGGTGCAGGACTCCTGTGTGCTACATAAAACACGCCAGGGCACAGAGAGGGGAAAGCAGGACCCAGCACAGGGACACAGCTCTTCCCTAAACCAGTGGGCCCCTATTTATTCTGTTTCTGTGCTTGGGGACTCCTTTAAATATCTAGAAAATTTTTAATTTAAAAAAATACATGGTGATAAAAAGCTCTCAACAATTCAGAGGTGTTTCAAAATAAATTGGCTTAGTACACTCAATAGCATACAAAGCAGGCAACACTCAGCAACCAGGGAGATTTACAGACTTAAAATCACCCTCTAGATGACTCACCACCCCAACCACAGGTCTGAGGTCCAGAGGCAAAACTGCCTCCCTAAACCATCCCTACTCCCTTGTTCAAGCATCTGGGAATCTATCACTCATACCTGTAAGGGAAGTGACAAGTCTCCAATCTCAGCCTGTAAGATAATTCCTAACTAAGTTTAACCCACCCATACAAGGCTAGCCAAAAAAATTCATAACCTCAAGGTGTACAATATGTGTTTAAAAGCTCAGGGGCTTGGCTTGGCGCCTATGGCTCAACGGGCTAAGGCGCCAGCCATGTACACCTGAGCTGGCGGGCTCGAATCCAGCCCAGCCCGCCAAACAACAATGATGACTGCAAACAAAAAATGGCCGGGCGTTGTGGCAGGTGCCTGTAGTCCCAGCTACTTGGGAGGCAGAGGTAGGAGACTTGCTTGAGCCCAGGAATTGGAGGTTGCTGTGAGCTGTGATGCCACAGCACTCTATCTAGGGTGATAGCTTGAGGCTCTGTCTCAAAAAAAAAAAAAGCTCAGGGGCTTGATACCTGGCTTCTCATAATAGTCGGTCTCTAACAGCAAGCAGGCATTAGGAACTGGCATTAAAAAATAAATAACAGCTCACTGGTATTTCAGTAAGAACCATACCTCCCCTCATGGCTGGTACCCACTGAGAGTGAGGGAAGGTCAGCCTCCTCCTTCCAATCATCACTGGATTAGAAACCTGGCAGTTTCTTCAGGGCTCCAGGATAGGGAGGATTGAAGTAAAGAACTCCACTGTGATGTACAACCTTTCAGATTCCAAAACACCTATAGGTGCCACCTCATCCCCTGCGTACCTGGGCTATTGGGGCCAGGACCCCACAGACACTTTCATAATGGAATTCAAATATAAACAAAGATGCATGAATGAAAAATAACCAGAGGGCGGCACCTATGGCTCAAAGGAGTAGGGCCCCGGCCCCATATGCCGGAGGTGGCAGGTTCAAACCCAGCCCCAGTCAGAAACTGCAAAAAAAAAAAAAAAAAAAGAAAGAAAGAAAAATAACTAGATATAGTTTTAAGTTTTACTAGTAAGATTTTTCTAGAACTTGTTTTCAAACAGCCATGTATTTTAGGACATATTTTTCCTACCAACCAATTTGAACCATTAATTCAGGATTAATTCAATGATGATTTCAGATTCCAAAATACCAAGTTCTCCGTTGCTCTGTTGTTCATAGAATAGGCAGACACTTTGTACAAATGCATTCTGCATTTGACACCTGCTCTTCTTTCTGTGCCTTCCTAATTTCCCTGTACCAGTAGGGCAGGGCCCTATTCAGAAAAGCCCTGCCCTGGGAGGAAGGTTGGCCCTTCAGCAGGAATTTGGCCTGAGATCTGATTTCTGTTGAGCTGTCAGCTGGGTGCCAGGGAGGCCAGACAGCACTCTTCATTAAGGTGTCACTTCTCTTCCACAACCTTCCGGTGATCCCCCTGCCCTCGGGCTCTGCTTGAAGGCACTGGAACAGCTAAGAAGACTCCAAGGAGATGCTTGGCTTTGGCCCCAGGACATGTGTGGGACCGGTTGCCCCATGTCCTTTCCAGCCTACCGGCTAGCCACAATCACAAACTAGAAAATGATTTCTTTTCAGCTGGTCCAAAGGCCCAAAATTGCACAGTGAGGCTAAAAAAGAGTGTCAGCCTCCCCCAATAAACCACAGTCACTCCTGGGCCATGTGTCACAGAAGGGCACCACCTGCCCATAATTTTAACCTCAGAGCATTCTCTGCTCCACCCCGCCTCTCTCCTCTAGGCCCTGAATACAATGGCAGTTTCCTTAGAAGGCAGTCTTAACCTTAGTTCTGACACAACATTTTTTAAAAATCTTTTTTTTTAACTAAGTCATAGCTGTATACATTATTCAATTATGGGGTACAATGTGCTACTTTTATATACAATTTGAAATATTTTCATCAAATTGGTTAACATAGCCTTCACTACATTTTCTTTTTATATTTTTTTTATTAAATCATAGCTGTGTACATTAATGCAATTGTGGGGTACAATGTGCTGCTTTTATATGCAATTTGAAATATTTTCATCTAATTGGTTAACATAGCCTTCATGGTATTTCTTATTGTGTTAAGACATTTATATTCTACACTTAGTAAATTTCACATGTACCCTTGTAAGATGTACCATAGTTGTGGTCCCACTGATTACCCTCTCTCCAGCCATCCCAGCGCAATTCATAATTGTTAAGTCATGGAAGAAGCCCAAGTACCGATTGACCCATTAATGGATTAATAAATCGTGGTATATGTATACTATGTAATAGTATGCAGCCTTAAAGAAAGATGGAAACTTTACCCCTTTCGTGTTTTCATGGATGGAGCTGGAACACGTTCTTCTTAGCAAAGTATCTCAAGAATGGAAGAAAAAGTATCCAGTGTACTCAGCCCTACTGTGAAATCAATTTATAGCTTTCATAAAGCTGTAACCCAATTTTTTTAAAATCTTGAACAGTTCTGATTATCTGTGTTTCGGAGAGAAAGGGGCTCTGGAGAGTGGCAACTATGAGGTTTTAGAGCTTCCTGCCGCTCAAAGCCCCAAATTCCTCATCTGTAAAGTGATGTAATAATACCTACATATAAGGATTACAGAAGGTGGCATTCATACAAACTCTCTAGAATAATGTGTCTGACATAAACATGGTAAGATACCCCTTCAAAAAAAAGGCTAAGATTTTCTCTCCATGAAAAAAAAAAAAAACCCTAGGGAATCTTCAGGCTTTACCCCTGGGAGAGTGAGATGCTAGGGCACATGAAGGCAAGAGATTAAGGACCTTTTAAAGCAGTGGTTCTCAACCCGTGAGTCGCACGCAACCCCTTTGTAACAATGAAAATAAAGCACAGCATTAGGAAGGATGAGAACTACTGTTTTAAAGGCTTCTCAGCTTTAATTGTTTTCACTCAAATTTCAACTGATGGCAAATTATCAGAGAACCTCTGGCTCCCTACCTGTTCTGGGGTATGGATCACATTTGATAACGAGATTATCTTTACCATCAACAATTGGGGTAGAGTAGCTCAGTTCCATCCTGAGATTGCTGAGTCGTGTCCTTTTCAAGCTCAGGCCCTGTGCCAGCACATGCATATCTGGTCTGATCTTACTTGGGCATCCCAAGACATGGGGACAGGTGGGTGTGTCTACAACATCTACATCAAAGCACCCAGACTCTATCACTGCAGCAACCCCACTGCTCTGAAGCCACTAACAATCCCCACTGCAGCCCAGTCTAGGAACAGAGACCTGGGCCAAGACTCTAAAACTCCAGGTGAGCTGCAGGTCTAGGGCTAGGTCACCTTTCACTCCTAAATTCTTACTCTAAAACAGAACAGCGGATGTTTACACCATCTTTACTACACTGCCTGCTTCCTATGGTAAGAATCCAAGCTCGATTATTCAATCTCTGCTTACCCCCACACAATGCAGAATTTTTTGAAAGTGATTTGTCACAATACACATTTTCAATGTTGCCCCCAAGCTCATGTTTAGCCTTAGCAGGGGTGAACGCAATGCCATTGTAGTGCTTTTTTACAATGGATTTTCACAGGACATCCGTCACCTCTTTTTCTTTGTTTTTTTTTTTTAGTGACAAACAGAAGAAATGCAAACAGAAGAATTACATTAAGCATAAACAGACTCTTGAAATCTACCTCAAAGTAGTATGAAAGATCTTCACTAATCCAGCTAATGTGCTTTCCCTCTAACACCACCGAAATCTAGTTCTCATTTGAATATTTAACAAGCATCATCTTGGTAAATCTCTTCCCCTTGATCTATGTAAAAATAAAAAAGGGATTTAGCCCATTTAGGCTGTGTTTGGTTCTGCACATACATTTTATGCCTCCATGTGAAATCTTAATCCCATTGCAGCACACTAATTCTGATTTGTATAAGATGCTACCAGCAAAATCCATTGATTTGCTTCACCCATTTCTATTAGTTTCCTTCAGCAAGTCCTATAACTTTATAACTCAGTAAATACACATGTACTTTTTTTCTACTTGTACAGATTTGAATAATTTCAGACACCACAGGTTGGTTTCCCTTATCCAAAAATACTTGGAACCAAGAGAGTTTTGAATTTCAATTTTTTTCAGATTTTGGAATATTTCCACTATATACTTATCCCAGCTGAGCATCCCAAATCTGAAAACCCAAAATGCGCCAGTGAGCATTTCCTTTGAGCATCATTTGGTGCTTGGAAAGCTTTAGATTTTGGAGCTTTTCAGATTTGGGATGTTCAATCTATATAATGACTGCATATTTTAGATCACTAACCACATAGAAAACCTTAAAAATATGTTTTATAAAATATACCAAGATCTAACATTCTACATTTATGATACCTAATTTCACCCTCATGTGCTATCTGTACATTTTGTGTCACAATGATACTACAACTAGGTAAGCTTTTTGCCAAGAAAAGGATCTTTTTATATCAATTCCACTGGCTTATTGTTGCACAGACTAAGAAAATATTAAAATGGAGTGTTTTGCCAAGTCATTTTGAAGCTGTCATTTCAAATGGCTGGAGCTTATTGAATCCCAAATGATTTAACCATCCTTTTCCCATCTGAGTTGGCTAGGAACATGTAGCTCAAAGAGCTAAGGCGCCACATACACCGGGGCTGGTGGGTTCGAATCCAGGCTGGGCCTGCCAAACAACAATGACAACTATAACCAAAAAACAGCTGGGCATTGTGGTGGGTGCCTGTAGTCCCAGTTACTTGGGAGGCTGAGGCAAAAGGATCACTTAAGCCCAGAGTTTGATGTTGCTGTGAGCTGTGATACCACAGCACTCTACCCAGGGCAACAGCTTGAGACTCAAAAAAAAAAAAAAAAAAAGTGAATCTGATTGGAGGTGCATAATACAGTTTTGAAAGAATGCTTTTTTTATACTTTGAATGTATCTAACAGACATCCTAAAAAGCAAGACTGTAATGTGCATGGTGACAGGTCCCAACCAATATCTCACGTAATAATTCTTAGTGGAAAAAGGAAAACAACAAAAATACAAACAAATTCTCAGGATGTTGCTCTGACCCACAATGGTATTTGTGTTTTATCAATTGCATATCAGATACAAAATTACAGTTTTACTCTTTGCTTACATGGCATCCCCAATAGATAGGTAATTATTTATCCTGTTTATTTTCTTCACTGCTCTGTTTCCTCTATCAGGGCCCAAATGTAAATTCTCAATAAATATATATCAAATTGAATATCACTTTTATTCCTGGTGCTAGTACCAAAGTGGCACAGCTACTTAGGCAGAGAAGAAAGCCTTCCCTCCTTCCTAAGAATTTTCTAGGGCACTAGTAACCTAGGAATCCAAGGCACCTTCAAGCCTATGAATTCGAGTTTCAGGAAAATGGAAAGTAGAAGTTAGTTGACTTTTTAAATCCTTTTCCACTTTACCATGTTCTTCACCTTCATTCAAACCAAAGGCAAATATCAGAGGACTGGTGCTTTCCTGCAAGGTTATAACCAGCTAGTTTACTTAGCAAAAGAAGGCATGTTTCTAAAATAAAACTCAAAACCAGAGCCCATTTGGTCCTTGCAGAAAGTGATTATGGAATTCACTGTCAACATAAACAACACTAGAAGCACAACTCAAACCCCCTGATTCCACTAAAAGGCAGTGCAGGGAATTCAGAGTTAGAAGGTGCTTCGCATACACCTCTCATTAAAAATAATTGTCAATTCCCTGTGTACTCTCTGTGATACTCTGGGGTACTACAAGAAAGGAAAAAAATGAAAACATGAGCTTCACCAAAAACAGCCTAGTAGTAAACTCTCCCAAAATCTAAAACTAAGAGAACTGGGGCCCAAAATATCAAGGGAATAAAACTCAAAAGATATTTTGACTCAAGCCAGTATAATCACCCCAACTCTCAATTTTTTTGTTTTTTGTTCTTTGAGACAGGTTCTTGCTCTCTTGCCCAGGCTAGAGTGCAGTGGCATCATCATAGCTCACAGCAACTTCAAATTCCTGGGCTCAATCATCCTCCTTCCTCAGCCTCCTTAGTAGCTGGGACTAAAGGCATGTGCCGCAATAGCCAGCTAATTTTTCTACTTTCTGTAGAGGTGGGAGTCTTGCTTATGTTACTCAGACTGGTCTCAAACTCCTAAGCTCAAGCAATCCCCCAAGCTTGGCCTCCCAAAGTGTAGGAGGAGCCACTGCATCCTTCAAGTTTATATTTATTTCTTTCAGTATGTCAAAAATCCAGACACGAGAATCTATAGAGCTCTTACTTCAAGGAGCAAAAGAATTCATTCCCTCCAAGGCTGTCTTCTTATTCAAAGATGGCTTTCAGCTAAGCCTATCAGCACCATGGATAGCTCCAAATAGCATTACCAAAAGCTAGGGTCACCGCCGTTCCATATATGGTATCTACATCGCAACAGTGATACAATTTAGGGAAATGAGTAAGAGGAGGTCAAGGTGCCATTCTGTTTTATTTTGCCCTGTTCTGTGGAGGAACGTGGGTGCAGAAAATACAAAGTAAATAAGAAATCAACATCTTAGAAGTCTAACATGACTATAGTCAAATTTCCTTTGTCCCCTGGGTTTCACTTCTTCAAATTAAATTTAGCTGTTAGTGCATGGATAAATGCAAATACATACCATACTCTCTAATGGCAATTATTATGGTGCATAAGGATGTTACAATTGAGAATAGGAGAAAGATATTATTTGGGATCAGGAAAAAAATATAGGGGAAACAAAATCTCAGAGCCCAACAATTGTATTTAAGGCTAGAATAGGTGAGAAGAGTGAAGACAAATCTTCAGAGGATAAAACAGGATAAAAGTGTCTCTGTTGGCATGGCCCAACCTGTAAAACTCAAGGCTGGCTCGTCTGACAAGCAAAACCTAGGCCTGAACGGGTTTTGATGAAAACTCAGCAACAGATAGGAAACCAAACCTAAGAGGGCAACTGCTCCCACACTAACTCTGGTATCACAAAGGTGAATTATATACTTGCAACAATGATTCCTCAAAAAAAAAAAAAAAAAAATACCTGCAAGCATGGGAAAGACATTCAAAGGATCACTGAGCTTCTTTCTGCTGAGTGTGGCCCAGTAACACTCAGATGAAGGAACATTTAAAACCTCTTTCCTATTACCAATAGACCCTGAAGCAAATGCCACATTCCTGTAAATCCATACAATCACCTCAAAAACCTGCTGAGGTTGGGGGAGGGTGCGTGACAAGATATAACTTGCTAAGGTAATGAGGTGAGTCCCCTAGAAAAATTATAAATGATTTCTCCCAGCAACATTTGAAAGGGACCATGATTAGTGCTCTCATTCAAAAGTAGATATTGATTCCTTTATGGAAGGATTAATAAACATTAAAGTTACATGATTTGCATGATGAGAATGTTGTTTTCCTTTAATTTTGTTTTGGCAAAGTACAATGAAGGCCCTTGAACAATTAATCACAACTGCTGAATTATAGAAATAAATTACAGATCTTCCACAATCCAGGACCAAGTGAGCTGTCAAATCATATATGTGCAAACGGTCTCTTTTTGCCTCTCAATAGCTGTCACACATAACGTGGGACACTTGAAGATAAAGCATAAATCTGTTTGTTCCATTGTTTTTCTATTCAGAGAAAATAATGAGAAAACAGCCTCTTTTTTCCAAATTAAATTTATCATCAAACCAGACCTCCATTGTCTTAGAAGCTAAGCTTCTTCAGATGCACAGTCAATTCTCAAATCTTTATATGATCAGCTCATTGAGCTAGGAATTGTGGAGAAATGAGGCCAAGTTCTAAAGCTTTAACAGGCTTGTTGCCTTACACAAGAGAACACACCCATTTATCATTGCAATAACATTACTTCACTGCCATCTTCCACAGCATCTTTTCCCAAAGGATCCAGGTCTATTCATACATACCACCGTATTTTAAGGACAATAAAGAAGTTTCTTGTCCAACTGAGAAGAATCAGAGGCCAGAAGAGGTGAAGAGACTAGCCCAGAGTCCCACTGTAACTCATCAAAAAGGAAAGATTCTGCTTCCTTACAGATGGTTTTGTTTCCAGGGCAGCACTGTAGATACCAGGCTGCCTAAATCAAACTAAGATAGTTGCTCTCAGAATACTGAGCATGTCTCCTAGGAGATAGGGCCTATGCTGGCCTAACAGGTATATGAGAGGAAACAGCTGCTTCACGGAGCCTAAATAAAGACAGTGCAAAGAGATAGTATCCAGCTAAAGTCAGAGCCCTGAGGTGGCCTAGAAGAACAGTAACCATTCACCATAAAGGTGAGTGCTGCTGTGGTCTATGGCCTGGAAGAACAGAGACCATCACCATAGTGGTGAGTGCTGATGTGGTCTCTGGCCTGGAAGAACAGTGACCATCACCATAGGGGTGAGTGCTGATGTAGTCTGTGGCCTGGAAGAATAGTGACCGTCACCATAGCGGTGAGTGCTGATGTGGTCTATGGCTTGGAAGAACAGTGACCATCACCATAGGGGTGAGTGCTGATGTGGTCTGTGGCCTGGAAGAATAGTGACCGTCACCATAGGGCTGAGTGCTGATGTGGTCTGTGGCAACAGGTTGTTCCTTGCCTCTAGTACCTATAGTCCTGGAAGCTGGAGATGTCAGGAAGATCTTAAAATGTAATCATTCCTTCTGACCACCAACTTTCTTCACGGTTTAGAATCAGAGATGGATTTCTTTTCCTAGTCCAATTTAATAGGCTAGACCAGTCACATGAAGGGCTACAGCCTAAATCCCAGCAGCTTCTGGGACTGCCCATCAACTTTAATTATTACTGCTCCCTGGTGTTCCTCCTATTTCTCAGGAGGTTCCTGCCCATTCCAGTGCTCATTGTTCTTATTTTGACAGAAGGAAAAATATGATTTTATAGTATCACCAAACTCATGAACCACAATTTAGGTAGATGTCTGCATGCAACTTTCATACTTAAAATAACTTCTTCTCTCCTTTGGTAAATTGAGAGGCAATGTGCCCTTTATGCCTTTTAACTCTCCAACCATATTAAATGCTAAAGCATCTTCATAACTCCTGATCCCAGATGATATCTTCATTTCCAACAACTAAAAGGTGTTTTGGACCCACCAACTTAAGACTTTTGATACATTCATTGTATTTATTAAGTCAACAGTCATTGAACAGTACTGTGCTCTGTCACAATCATCACCACTAGGAATGTGTAAGAAAAACCAAGTCCTGTCCTCAAGGAGATAAAAATGAATGAGGAGGTAAGAACCCACAACCAGTAAAATGATGAGCTATAGGGACTGTGACAAAAGTCTATAATGGATACTATGGTGGACCCAAGCAATGTCACCCAAAGCCAACAGGAAATTTGTTTAAATTGTATCTATGAGACTCTAATAATGATACCAAATATGCTACATCAACACAAGACAGCTCGACATCTATAGAAGAAATTCACTGTTAACACACACTACTGACTACTCTACATCTGCTAGGGAATATGTTAACCTTTGTTTCAAGAAACTACTCAGTAAATCTGAAACAAGTCTGCAAGTTGTTTAACCAACTAGTGTCTTCTAATACTCATCCTATCCTACTTGATGGTCGAGGGATTTTCAGTTTAGTTTGAAATCCAAGAAAGAATAAATTGAAATTTGAGAACAACTCATCGGCTAGAGAAATCACTAGCTAAGATGAGGCTAGTGATCAAGAAGTTTCACATATGGCTGGTTCTGAGCAGAAACCCACACATAAGCAGATACCTGCAGAGGTCCTTATGAATTTTTCAGAGGAAGATCAAAGAGAAAATAGACATGAATGGGTTGGAGCAGAATGATATGAAATGGAAGCAGTGCTGGTATGGATTAGAATTTAGATGAAGTCTAGCCATGTAGGATAAGCTTGAGCAGAACACAATGTTCCCAGGCTTGAGGAGACAAACAAATAATACCAGTGTGGGTTAGTGAAAGAGCATGAGCAGCTCCCCAGCCTCCAGCCTCCAGGCCAGTCTCAGAGACTTTTTAAACTATACCAAAAATCATGAAGCTTTTCAAATCTCATACCCTGTATTGACTATTCCTTCCAAACAAGGCTGCTGCTTTCAGCCACACAGGCAGGACGTGCATGTGAAAAGGTGGCCCTGGAGTGTGTGGCAGTCCTCCTTCCATAAGCTAAGCCAGTGAGGATGTGCTGGGCCCTAATTAGCTCAAGTAGCTTTGCTTGAGTGCCTACTATGTGCCAAACATGAATATACTGAGAATGCAAAAATTAAAAAGTGCAAAGCCCACTCTCACAGAATTACCATGTCCCTTTTATGTCAACAAGAACATATTGGCTTTTCTAATTATCTCAGAGAAATGAAAAGAGTGGTTTGTTCCTTGAACAAGATAAATCTCCTTCAGTTTTAAACAAAGTGGGAGCAGCATGTGGCGGATAAACAAAAGGACACAAAATGAAAAAATCCACAGAAATGACTCACTCCTCTTTGGTGGTTACTGAAAATAAAGTAAAGAGCAGCAGTCAGGGCACAGCCAGGAAACACAGCAGAGACCGGAAGGAATGTTGCAGGGTCTTCCAAGGAGGGATGGATGGTTTTCTTTACAGACCACAGCATCATTGTTCAAGTGGTTGCTCCTTCCAGGTTAGACTGATCTCTCACTGACAGATCAGAAGCACATTCCAGAGGGAATAGGCCAAGGGAGAGAGGACGTGGCAAGGACCCGCATAAACAGACACTGGTGCTACTTTCTTGTGACTTATGTTAAAGACACATGCAAACCGCTCCTGAAGAAGAGCAAGTATTGGTATCATTTCTCAAAGTAGCTCCATAACCAGGTTATCCTGACCATCCTGGAAGAGTTGCAGAGAAAAAGTAAGAGTTGACTCTATTTTCTAAAGTCCCTACAATGAAGATAGATTACAATTACCTTTATAATAAGAGAAACACATTTTTTAAAAGTCAGAAAGTACTGAAAGCTGCCTGGGGCAATATCTTTAGCCCCTATATGTCTTAACTTTGCAAATAATCCTCTCTTCCTGAGAAAGTCAGTAAATCTTAGCCTTCAGTCAAGTTTTTATGGTAAAATACAGTAAAAACTCACGTGCTATGAAATTAAAGAAATTTTACTATTCTTCAATCATCTCATTTTCCTCCATTTAAATTTCCCCTGGAATAAGAGTTTCATTTATTGCTTTTTATCTGTTACCAGTCAGGAAAACATCTAACATCCTGTGTATATTCTACTGGTCATTGAAGAAAAACATATGTGACTTGGGGGCACAAAGGAAGTACCTGAGTATCACATGAAAATACACAGATTAACATGCCCCGCTAAAATAAAATAGTGTAGAAACACATCAGAATGAACATTAGAGGAAGCTGACTCGGACGGCTTTCCCATCTTCTAAGTCTGTAAGGATGGGCACCAGTTTGACTGCACTAACTAAGAGGCACATGCAGGAAAGAGCACATTCCTCACATTCTGGCTGCATCTTGCTGTTTCTCTAAGGAAGCGTACACTCAATTGAACGTGTCTAAGCAGTCAGAGAGGTAAAGTCCAGGTTGAAGGCCCCCAAGTCAAGTCTTGCTGGTGACTGCATGTTGGAACAGACAGGGGCCTCCTCTGACTCAAGATGAATGGGTGCGGATGTGTGTCTTGTGTAGTCTCCTAGGAGGCAAAAACAAGACTCATTACTGAATTCAAGGGCAGGGATATTCCCTGAGGTCTGAGACAGGAACATCCATCAAACCAATGCCAGAAGCAACAAGACCGTCCCTGTGACCAGGCCCAACCACCTCCAGAATTGACTTTCCTTCTCAGACAAAAAAAAAAAAAAAAAGGTCACCTACAACTCCAAGCCTTAGGGGAGTGAGAAGGACAGGGCAGTAAGTAGGACTAAATTATAATTGTCCCATCAATGAAGAGGTGGTTCCAAGAGAATGATGTCCTTGTCTACTACACAGGGTAGGGGCTAACTCAAGCCTTATGAGTAAGATTTAAAAACCAGTGATCTCAGCTGGAGCCCCAAGGAGTTACTCCAGCAAGCTTCCTTTTGGAAACTACCTTAAAAGTTGCCTGGAAGCGCCTGGAGCTGCCGCTCCATGTTTCTGGGCTATTTCATCTAGAATGCAGCCCCACTCTAAAATGAAGAGGCACATACAGCTTCCAGCTTGTTCATGGATTCTCACCATCTCTAAGTGAGATGTTTATCAACACCACCAATAAAACAGGAGCCCTGTCTTCCAGGAGCTGATGGCATATTGGGGGAAGCGAGGCCATTACAGTCAAACCCTAGAGCCATTCACAGGTATAGGAAAGACCCCCATGAACTAGAGCAATCAGGAAAGGCTGCTTGGAGGGGTGGATTTGTAAGTGAAAATTGAAGGTGTTCCTGGGGCATCAAGATAATGAAAAAGTAAGACTAAGAGAGGGGCTTGGCATGCAAAAAAATGCAGAAAGCACAAGTGCTATTCACAGACTATAAGAAAATGTGTTTGGAGTGGGAGAGAATCCATACAGGGGAAGACTGAGTGAGAATGACAGAGCAGCAAGTAGGGCCTATAAAACAGGCTAAGAGGTGTGGACTCAATTCATCGGCATTAAACAGTCCGTGCAAGCCCCGGGACAGATACCCTTGGGGATATGAAAGCTAAATATGCAGCGAGCTGCAAGATGTCAGGGGTGGCCTGTGCTGGGACTGGGGAGACACCACAAGTCCAAGATGCCTGGCTCCTGCATCTGCAGAGCTGAGGAGGTCCAGGACTCTCCTGAACATCCCTACCCCTGTATGCTTAATAGTCTTCCTGGCAAGGGAACAAGCTCCTAGGATGTGAGGCCCCCAGAGAGAATCTTCCAGGTCAAGGAACAGAAAGCCTGTTTAGTGCACTTAGGGGACACAGAGGAGCCAAGGTGCAGCACTCAGCAGCTGCTCCCTGCCCTCCCCCTGTGACCCAGGCCTACAGGAGACACTGCAGCAGGTGATTCCAGGCAGCCAGAAGGCATAGGTCAGGCTGCAAGCTGAATTCTGATGTCCAAGGAGGAAAATGACAACTATCCCTATTAGAAAGGAAGGCAGCACAGGGTTGCAAAGATTCCCCAAGCAAGTCCATTCTGGGTTTCTAGTTGTTGCACTTGAACTTGAAGAGCAGAGAGAGTGATTTCTAACATCAAATAAAACCTAATTCTTCAACCAATCTATAAAGCCCTGCCTCCAGATTCCACCACACTTCTGCCCCTCAGTGTGCTCGAGATACCCTTCTTTTTATTCTTCATACATGACACTTTCCTCCCTCCCGCTGGACATCTGCACTGCTGCTCCAGACCAGGATGCCTTTCACCAGGTCCTAACACAGTGGGTTCCACTTGCCTTCCTGCTCTTCAGCAAGGCT
This sequence comes from Arctocebus calabarensis, assembly GCA_963573935.1. NCBI lineage: Eukaryota > Metazoa > Chordata > Mammalia > Primates > Lorisidae > Arctocebus > Arctocebus calabarensis. The sequence goes on from CAUYON010095579.1 coordinate 53,717, forward strand.
GTCCTCACTGCCTTTATTCAACTCTTATGCCCCAAGGCGGCACATCAAACCTATCATACCTCCCTGCCACATGTCCTTCCATGCACACAGCTCTATTAGACATTCCAACTTCATACACATTTGATTTGTTGTCTGTGTCCCTCTTAGAACAGAAAACCCAGGAGAATGGGAACCTTTTTAGTCTTGTTCACCCCTGTCTCTCCCGTGTCTGTGAAAGTGCCTGACACATATTAGTGCACAATAAATACTGGTTAAATAAATGGAATAATTAATTAATCAATCCATGCCGTGACACTTTTCCTCCCTGGGTGGAAAATCTGTTTAAGGGTGTGTGACACTCAGGCAGTTCTTAAAGAAACTGCAACCACAGAGTTTCTGGTTTCTTTTAAACCATCTGCATCCAAAAAATTGGCAGCTGGGTATTGTGTGTGCTTACATCAAATAGAGGAAAAGCAACGGGGAACTTGCTGAACACACAGTCAGGGAGAAAGGATACTTCCAGAAATGTCTTCATTAATGAGGCAGCTTTTGGGGGCATCCCCTTGAAATACCGTCAGTGTTGCTAATAAAACCCCTGTAACTGTGGAGTTAAGGGCTGGAGAGAGGGGGGTAAGATCACTGGCCTGGCACTGTGATTGAAAAAAGGGTCTCCCGGAAGGCTTAGGCCATGAGTCGCGGTGTGCTCTGGGGGCCTGTGTCTTTGTTCTGCCCCTGTTTCTGGGCTCTAATGAGGCTTTATGAAAAGCAGAGATGCCTTTTAAGAAAATTTCCTCCTAACCTAGAAACAGCAAATTGCAGCCAAATCTCACTGACTGGTACTAACGAGATGGAGAGACAATAAATGAAACTCAGATAATTCAGACACATCTTGCAGCAAATCTCTCCGTGATCTAATAATAAAAACTACCACCATTTGTGTCACATTTGATTACTCATAAAGCACTTTCACGTCCCATCATCTCTTGTGATTCTCAAACTCCCTGTGAAGCCAGTGGTAGCATCGGCATTATCACATGGAGAAACTGAGGCTTGTCCAGCGTCCCAGACAGGACTCAGACCACAGTCCTCTGATGCCGCTAAGCGGGGAGCTGGAGGGGGGTGTTAACTCGCAAGCCTGTGCCTTGCACCTGCTCACACTAAAGGCTGGAGTAAGAGGAAGTGGGGATGTCCTGCCAGGCCGTGCTCAGCCTTCTGTGCCAGGACACCATGGGGCTCATATCTGGACAAGCACAAGCCCTCACAACCACTTTTATTTTCTCTGGTTTTTCACTGGTAGAATCAGTTATTTTTTGCCTTCCTCCAATTGCTTCTAGCATGCACATTTCTCTTTAACAACCAGAAGCCAGAAAGGCCTCAAAGGCAGTAACCACACCCAGCACTTCCAGCCCAACAGCTGTCCACTGCAGCTGGGCCCAGACAAGGCTGCAGCTCACATGCCTGGGTGAGAAGGCTTCACTGGGTCAGACCTATTCCTGCAAGTCACAACGCCTGGGAAGCTGACAGTGCACTGGTGACAGACTCATGGTCAGACTGCCAGGCTTGGAACCCCAGCTCAGCCACTTCCCACCCATTTGACCTGAGCCAAGGTACTTAGCCTTGGTTTCCTCAGCTGGAAAATGAGGATTATAGTGGTTGCACCTCAGGGGGCAGTGTGAAAATTAAACGCGGAAATACCTACAAAGCACTTAGCACAGTGGCTAGTACTGGCACACTGGGGGTTAATAAATGTAAATTTTTGCCATTGATTGTTCTTATTTCAGATATAGTGAAAGGTGAAGAGAATCTGCAAAGAATGGGAGGTGGGAAGAAACATGCACACATAAGTTAGAATGTCATGTGCTTAATAACATTTCAAAGATATGAGCAACATGGGTTAGAAGCCAAATACCAAACTAAATATTCCCCAGAAGAGACAGGGAAGCTTCACTGAGAACAAGCGGCCCCTCCAGCTTCAAGGTCTTTTCACTTGCTCTTTCCTTGGCTTGGGAAGTCTGTCCCCAGACCCTACTGTGGGGGGCTCCAATGCCTCCTCAGAGAGGCCTCCCCACCACTCCACCGTATGCTCTGTGGGTCCATCACTACTTGAAATGATCTTGCCAGTCCACCTTCTGATTGCCCAGCACCCCCCTGACCCCTGCACACTGGATGTATAAAGAAAGGAGCTTTGCCTGTTTTATTCACAACTGCTCCCTTGGAACCTAGAATTTGAATCAAAGACTGGACAGGGAGCTGAGTTTTGAAGGACAAGTGGAAATTTTCCAGGCGGAAAAAGGACATACCAGGTGGGGAACCATGAGGGCAAATGAGTGTCTGTCCTGAGGCTCTGCCTATGGCCAAAATCCAGGACCCCCCATGGCATGGCCTCACAGTGTGGTAAAGACAAGTAGGCTTTGCTCTGTCCCTCAATTTTCCTACAGTCAAGCATTCAGATGGTTTGGCCAGGTAACTCACAACCCCCTACCACAATATCCTCCAACATTTACCATCACAGCAGAAGCAGGGCTCTCCAGCCCTCAGTGGGCACCTGCTACAAGAGATGAAAAAACTGGGTCTTCACCAGATGTCCTGGGGAAGAGTGTATATATGCATGTGACAACCTCATCTCAACATCCTGGGCTTCCTCCTACACCCTCCTACATCCCAAGGGCCCGATAGTCTACTAAGAGATCTCTTCCCCAGCCACAGCCTTCATAGGGAAAACTCACTTGTATTGAAACCAACATCAAAACATTTCAGCAAAGGAAAACATTTGAAAATAAAGAATTACTTTAGCAGAGAATTTGCATTTGGGTTGATTTTGCACTAATAGAGAACTATCAATTTATAATATAAAAACATATGCAAATAGAATCATTCGTTCACTCAGCAAACATTTGTTAGGTGCCTGCTCTGTGTTGGGTACTGAGATGTAGCAATGGCCAAGTCACAGATCATTTTCTCCAGGTGCTCATAGTATGACAGGAGGAAGAAGTGATCAACTCTGCTTGAGTGGGACAAGAATAAATAATAAATCAAACAATAATAATTATAATGATGATGATATCAGCAACTAACAGTTACTGAGCACTTATTACGTTTCAGGAATGTCCCAACGTACACTTCATTCGTTCAATGTTCACAACAAACACGAGGTGGTATTATTGTCACCTGCATTTCACAGAAGAAGAAATTGAGCCATGGAGAAGTTAAGTAACTTACGTGAGGTCAGAGAACTAGTCAAAAGTTACAGAGGGTGATCGTGCTTGACCTGGTATCAAGGAGAGTTCACCAAGTGAAAGTATCTGGACTTAGTCTTGAGGACAATGAAGAGCTAGCACAGAAGCACAGAAGCTAGCGCCGAAGCAGGGATTGGACAAGATCAAAGACACAGAGCTCAAGGGAAGTTCCGTGTAGAAGATGGCTTAAAGATAGTTTGGCATGAAATGACTTTGGGCCTAAACTAAAGGACTGCCAAGGGTCTCTCTCACCTTTTGTCCTCCATGAAAGGGACTCACTTCTAACTCTCTTTGGAAGTGGTCTGAACTTTCTCATTGTTCTTCTTAAATAAAATCTCTCTTTGTTACCCTTAAAAATAAAAAAGGCCGACAAGAAGCCAATGAAGAAAAAGTGGATTTGAGAGAAACTGAAAAGGTGAAGTGGACAGGTCTTTGTAGTCCTGGGTAGTGTGGGGTGAGGACTTGGATAACGACAGCCTGAAGACCCGTGTGACTAGATGGATGGCAATGCCACAGAGTGACAAGAAACAGGAGCAAAGACAGCTGGTCTGGGAATAAGGAGAAGTCAATTCTGCACATGAGTTTGAGCCACTGAGGGGGAGCAGCCACCCAAGTGGCCAGGTGACCGGGCAGCTGGACTAGCAGTGTCTTGTACCTAAGAGAGCAAGTGGGCTGAGGAAGCGTAATGATCCTAGTGAATTAAATTATCCAGGAGAGATTAATACAATGAGAAGAGGTCTGAGGACCGAACCCCGGGGAATCACTAATAGTGAAAAGTTAGAAGGAAAAACGGGATCCAGACAAAAAGACAAAACCAAAGATATCAGAGGTTATGTCAGAAAACTATGGGAGATCAGTGCTACAGAAGCCAGTAGAGGAGAAGGGGGTGCCAGATAACACCGGAGTCCACACTCAATGAATGAGAAGTAACTAGCAGGCGCCCAAGGCCAGCAATTTTGGTTATATTCATAAAACACTTCCATACAATATAAGATACCAAAATAAGTGCACACATTTCTCCAAATTTAGACTGTTGAAGAGACTACTAAATCAAACACACATATTTAATTCGCTTATGATCTCAATGAGGTTAGAAAACAACTCCAGTATCAAAAAGCTGCCAAGACCATGACAGATGAACACTGTGGGCAAAGAAAAGCCTTGGAATATAAAACCCAAGTTCTATCCAAATTCTTTCTCATCACTACATTAAAACTAATGTATAAGCTTATATGTTTAAAAAACTGTAAACTGCTTTTTCCCTAGGAGCCCAAACTTGATTCTTGTTTGTCTGGAAAAATTCTGCTGAACTGTCAGAGGTTTTACTATCAGATAGCCAGGTATATTTCCAGAATATAAAGTGTGATCTGAAGCAACGTTTCAAATAGTTACACCCTTAATATACATTTCATATCCAACAGTTATTTGTAATATGTACATGCCAGGTTATTTTTCCATCACTCAAAGTGAATCTATTTGAACAATTATGATATATCCCCACAGTACTCAAGAAGGTGGCAAAAACCAGTTTGGAGGCAAGAGGTATACAAGCACACCAAAGGACAGAAAAATAGACAATAACAGAGTCTTGGTTTTCCAAGAATTCTTTGGAAAAACATATATCCCACAATCCAGGGCTCAGAATCGTGATACACACAAAATCACAATATGAAATTCATAACCTAAATCCATAGTTATCTTATACAACATTTATCTTTTCCCCAAAACATCTTACATTCTGTTCTATTGCGTTTTTAGATGTACAGATAAATGAAATCAAATGGAACATAAGCTTAAAGACTTTATTGCCGGTTTAAATATTCACAATGACACAGTCTGCCTGAGACCAGAGTCATGTGTCTAAATGTGTAAACAATTACTCAATTTAATTTCATCTTGCAGAAGTTAAAAATAAGCTGTAATCACAGTGGATGCTGTTCATTTTATTCCAGAAGCCACCATCTTTTATGCTCCTGGTAATATTTTATTACTGGACACTAGAGGAGCGGCCGAGCAGAACTTCTCCCTGGACCTCCACCCTGAGCATGCTAATTTGCAGGGCAGGAAGAGGGCCTGGCAGCAGCTGCATCTCTCCTAAAGGGCCTTATTCCACCTCCGTAAAGAGGCAGAGTCTGAGATGAGCCACTGCCCAAATCCTCACAAGCTATTTGCATTGAGTTCTAGAAGCCCCAGGAGTCAGGCCGCCTCATCTTCAGGTGAGGAAAGAGCCTAATGCCATGCTGCGTAACCTCCTTCACAGTGCTGGGTAAGGGTACAGACTCCAGGATGACACCAATAGCGCTCTGCTAACACCTTAGACTCAGGTTACTCAAGCTCTCGTTGCCTCATTTTTCTCATCTATAAAATGGAGATGCTAACAGAACCCACAGCACACAGATAACGTGAGGAGGAGATAAAAGTGTGCACATTAAGCACGTAGCACAAGACCTGACATATATTTAGTTACCGTGCTCGTCATTAATCTGTGCATGAGTTACCTATGGCTATATAACAAACTACCCCAAACACAGCGGCTTAACACAACGAGCATTCACTGGCTCAATTTCTTTGGTTAGGAATCTAAGCGAGGTTTAGCACAGCACCTCTGCCTCAGGGTTCCTCGCAGGCTGCAATCCATGATCACCCAGGGTTTCATCTGCAGCTCCAATGATCCACGTCAAAGTTCACTCACGGCTGTTGCCAGGTTCAGATCCTTGGAGGCTACTGGGCCTTCATTCCTTATGGACCGGCAACAGAAAGTCTCCCTCAGCTCCTTGATACACAGCTTAGGCCCCTGTAGGGCAACTTACAGCAGGGTAGCTGGCTTCCACCAGAGCGAGCAAACAGGGAGCAAGACAGAAGCCACATTCTCTCTGTGACCTAATTTTGGAAGTGACATCCTATGCTGTGCTGTATATTCTATTTGCTAGAAGTGAGTCACTAGGTCCAGCCATTCTCAGGAGGAGGAGATTACAGGACACCAAGGTGTGAATACCAGCAGGTAAGATATTCAAGGACCATCTCAGAAGTTTGCCTATAACAATCCAAAAAGCCAAAATCGTCACAATGAGCTTCCAACTCTTTCTTTCAACACATATTTGAGTACTTCCTCTGTGCCAAGCACTGCACAAAGGCCTTGAAAGTGTACTAAAGAGAACAGACATGCCTCTGCTCTCAAGAAGCATATAATCTAGCAGGGGAAACAGATATTAAAGAAATAAGACAAATTATCATTGACTTAAAATTGTGACAAGTGCTGTGAAAATGCAGGAGGAATGTAATCTACTTAGGATTCAAAGTAAGGCTTCCCTAAGGAAGAGAGCCAGGCTGAGACTAAAAGGAAAGGAAGAATTAGCCACGCAAACAGGAGGGCCAGGAAAGAGAACAGAGATTCAGACACAAAGGGAACTGAGCACGTGAAGGCCGTAGGGTTGAAAATATTGTGCATGTGGCAGGGAATCCACAAACGGAGAGATAGAGGCAGGAACACCTTAAAGCTACATTTAAAAGGAAGGTTTCTAGTCGGTCCTTATTCTCAATTAAATTCATGAAATGTAATTCAGATACATCAGCCCTAACAAACTATCCAGATAAACAGAGTTAATAAAACCCACTTTGTTCTCACTCTTCCACACCTTAAGCCTCCAGTGTTCTGAGGGCTTAGGTTTATTTTAATAATGTGTCCATTGGCTGGAGGTCCATAGCTCAGTGGTTAGGGCACCAGCCACATGCTCCAGGGCTGGTGGGTTCAAACCCAGCCTGGGCCTACTAAACCAAAAAAAAAAAAAAATTAGCCAGGAGTTGTGAAGGGCGCCTGTAGTCCCAGCTACTAGGAAAGCTGAGGCAAGAGAATCACTTGAGCCCAAGAGTTAGAGGTTGCTGTGACCTATGATGCCACGCCACTCTACCGAGGGTAACAAAGTAAAACTCTGTCTCAATTTAAAAAAAAGAAAAAGTGTCCGTTAAGACAGGAGGCAATGCCCCTGACCAAAAGCAGATCTCATCTGATTATTGTAACCAGCATGCACTTGCTTAGAATGATGAAGACTCCTTCTCATTCCATTGCATTAAACTCAATCAATTTTCATAAAGAATGCTGCTAAGTGACTTTTGGAGCTAGAGAGAACAGGGACATGTTGATACATGGCAGAGGTAAACTAAAATACTCAAAATAAAGATGCTCTTCTTTTGGTTCCCAAGGCTGGAAAATAGACCCAGAAACAGATGCAGCCCTGTGGGTGTTTAAATAAAAAACTTTCCTCAGAGGCATTTCAATTCTGCTCAATGCTCTCTCCTGTTTACCAGCAAGCTGAAGACCTGAGTGTCAAACAGCCATACAAGGACATGTCTGAAATCTGACACATTTTTACAGGAAAAGAAAGTAGCAGATGCTCATTCTATCTATGTTAACCTGGCCTAAGGTCCTTAGGATAAATGGCCTACATTGTACTTCTATTGACAAAAGACTACCTTTCCTGTGGATGCTGTGAAAATCCCCAGCACACTAGTCATAGTCAATATACACATAATAATGCAATTGAGGTTTGGGGGCTGGCAATATGTTTCTATTATATTCAAAAATTGATCATCAATTGGCTCAGTGCCTATAGTTCAGCAGCTAGGGCACCGGCCACATACACCGGGGCTGGCGGGTTCAAAACCAGCCCAGGCCTGCCAAACAACAACAAAAAATAGCAGATGTTGTGGTGGGCACCTGTTGTCCCAGCTACTTGGGAGGCTGAGACAAGAGAATCGCTTAAGCCCAAGAGTTTGAGGTTGCTGTGAGCTGTGACGCCATGGCACTCTACCGAGGGCCACACTCACCTACGTGTTGACAAACTGTCCCACCACACACTTCCGTCTTAGCTAAGACCCACAGCAAAGGGGAGAAGGAGAGTCGAGAATGACTGGCCAGCAGAAAAATATTTAATAAAAGAGTTAAGCTTTTAAAGTAGTTTTGGGAAACTACAGGAGGTTGGGAGGGGAGGGGAATCTCAATTTAGAGTTCCTTTGCTGGCAAACAAGCCTCTGGTTGAAGTTGAAAGAACTGGATTCTAGCTTCTAATAATTAACTCTTTGGTCTTTAACAAACATCTTCAATCAATCAATTAGCAAGTAGTTATTGAATAGTTACTATATAGCCAGTGCTGAGAAGGGGTGTGCTTGACCAAAGCGTGAGAAGATTCCATCCTTGCCTTCAAGGAACTTAACATTTTAACTCAAGAGAAAAAACAAGTATGCAATAAACCTGGGTTTTCCAGAACCTGCCAGAAATGACTCTGTTCTTTTTTTTAATATATATCCGAATATTACAGAGGTACAAATGTTTTGGCTACATGAATTGCAAGAGTTAGGAGTTAAACCTTTTATGTACAAGAGCTTTTTAACAGTTAAGTGTTTTTTTTTTTTTTTTTTATTGTTGGGGATTCATTGAGAGTACAAAAAACCAGGTTACACTGATTGCATTTGTTAGGCAAAGTCCCTCTTACAATCGTGTTTTAAGATGGAAATCTCTCAGAAATATACTATTTCAAATTTTCACAGATTATTAAAAAAACACACCAACACTGGTTCTGCTGGATGTTAATAAGAGTGATGCAAAAAAAAGGTACAGAGCTCCCACAGTCAAGTAAGTTTAGAAAATAATAGGTTGAAAAGTTAATTAGGTTAGAGCAGCACCTGTGGCTCAGTGAGTAGGGTGCCAGCCCCATATACCGAGGGTGGTGGGTTCAAACCCAGTCCCAGCTAAACTGCAACAAAAAAATAGCTGGGCGTTATGGCAGGCGCCTGTAGTCCCAGCTACTCAGGAGGCTGAGGCAAGAGAATCACCTGAGCCCAAGAGCTGGAGGTTGCTGTGAGCTATGATGCAATGGCATTCTACTGCGGGCGACAAAACGAGACTCTGTCTCTAAAAAAAAAAAAAGTTAAATAGGTTAACTATAGTACTTCTCTGAACTAGCCAGCAGTTTTTAGTTTAAAAAAAAACTAAGTTTAGTTGTAAGTATCTAAAGCAGGTATATTATGTACTTCTCTAGGGAATCATTTTTCTCCTGGGATCAAGGTTCCAGGCCATGTACTTTGTAAAGACTGTGCTATATACATCCCTTTCTCCTTAAATGCTCTCGGTGGAGCTCAGCATTGTCTTGCCATGGGCCTCATTCGGTGTGATGGGCAGGTGATGAGGATGAACTACCGCACAGGAAAGGCCTTACCACCACTGGGCCCCCTGGAACAATCAGCTATTTCATGGGTGGCAGCTCTGGACACCACTGAGTCATGCTCCGCCACTACTATAAGGTAGACTTTCAGAGCAGCTCCAGCTCAGTATTGCTGCCTGAGACCCAGGAGCTGGCTGTGAAAATCTTTCAGGACCTAGGAACTCTGCACCCCACATTTCCCCACCATATGTTATCCCCCACCTTTAATGTTCCTCTGCTTTGAAAAACTACAGACCACAACAATATATTTTTCTGCTCCATTCAGAGCAGAGATAGCCTACTGACGTTCTTGGCACGTACTTGGGCACTGCCTCATGACAGCTCCTGGGATTATATCTATGACTCTCCGACCATTTCACTGAGGATGGGTTTGTGAGTGCATCCTCAGCTGAACAGTAGGTTCCACAAGGACAGAGTCTTTGTGTCTCTCTGTGGCACTGTAAACACAGACTTTCACATTTTTGCTGACTGGCCAAGAAAAAAAAATATTTTTAATGCAAGGTATTGCTACAAAAGAGGCCATTGAGGCTTGGTCAGCCAGCCTGGCATTGGACCTCTGAGATAAGAAACTAGGCTGTTTGTCTTATCATGGGCACAGTGTGGAAGGGAAGGCTCACTCCCAACTGTAATGGTGGTATCAGTAAGAAATCCAAACCTAAACAGGTGGAGTGGGCCACAGGTACATCTGAACAGGGGGCTGAAGGGTGGCCGCTGAGCACAGTGCCCTCAGGCCCCCAGCAGATGCTGACTGGTGGTTAGCCACCTCTAATCTGGGGACTCATGCACTCTGCAGCCCATGGGGACTGGCTTGATAATGAGCTCACCCAAGTCAGAAAGGAAGTCTGCCTTACTAACATCGCTGTCACTGGTTCCCCAACAGTGAAGAGCAAAACATCCTGGCTTCCCTCCCTCCAGCCTTGGAAGGGAGACTCTGAGTGGAGGAAACTTCTGGGTGGTTGGGCAGACTCTGCCCAGCCTCATGGGAGGCAGTGCAGCAAGACAGGAGCCTGAGTAACCAGGGGCAGAGCCACCAGGTCTGAACCTCACTGTCAAGTCATCAGTCATTGTCCTTGAGCAACCCGGGTAACATTCTGAGCCTCTGTCTTCTTACATGTCAGTTGGGGTGAAACAGTTTCTTTTCCATAGGGTTGTTGTGAGAGTACGTGAGGTAACTAGGTAACTGCACAGAGGGCTTCGTCAGCCCAGCCCTGGGCACACGGCAAATCAAAAGCTCTCCCCAACCACAGCCTGCTTTGTGCAGGACTTGGCTTTGTTCAACTCTCCAACCAGGCTGATCTCTTCCAATGGTATATGCCCAAGAAGTGGAAATTATTTTTTCACATAGTCAGACTGGTGGATTTTGCTGCCCTCTCCATCAAATTATAATTCTCCCAAAGTCAAATTATTCATGTTTTTTTTTGTATTTTTCTTTTTCTTTTTTGCTTTTCCACTCAATAGCTGTGAGGATTTGGGCAGCTTCTTCATGTGTAAAAACAGAGATAATAATAGCACCTTCTTCATTCAGTTGTTGCAAAGGCCAAATGGAAATATAAGTAACGTGCTAAGCACATAGCAAATTCTTAGTCCCTAGTAGCTGCTATTACTGTTTGTATGGCTGCATTAGCCACAATCAACAGAAAGATCCCCCACCATTTGCTTTTGTTGCCATAGTGTGGCTAACAAATGTTAGAAACCAGGCCTTAGTGGCTATTCTGAAATAATGTGAAAAACCAGAAGCAGCCCCTTTCCCACACTGCATAAATATAGCTTGGGGGAGCAGCTAGGTACCAGGAGTCAGCAGATCAGACTGACCCTGAAAACTGGGAAAGCAAGGCTACAGCAGCAAGAACAGGAGCATCTCTGCAGAGCAGGAGGGGCCTCAGCACTCTCCACCTCTCTGCAGGGAAATAAGAGGCTAGGTACAGGTGATCAGGGAACTCTGCAGTCTTGCGATCAGCAAAGAGGTAATCATATTTCCATGGAACCTGATGGCACGGAAAATAACAGGGCAGAGTGATTTAGCCCAGGTAGGGTGAGCAGGAGAGCAGCTGACAGGGCTGAAAAGAAATAAGAGTGGGGACATCCCTCAACTCACAAGCTATGGTCCAAGATCAGGTTCTCTCCCCACTAAAAAATTTACCTGGACAGCAGCTCACCAAGGACTTGCTGCCATGAATTCATGGGAGGACATGCATCGGGGCATGACCCCAATGCTGCCAGCAGACCATGTGCACACTTAAGGTGGACCTCAAGAACAGGGATGCTTTGGGAATGGTTGAGTCTGAGGCTACAATTCCTCAGAGGCAGAGCTCCTGGTCAGACAGGAGAGATCCCTTTAATGCCCCCCAACACCCTTCTTCCAGGAAGAAGGTCTGCCAGGAAAAAGGGGGGTCCAAACCTTAAGGAAATATAGAAGGTAATAACAGCAGGAAAAGAAATACAAATGTCTCAAGTATACACAAAATGCTCAATGCATCTAACACTTCACCATGATCTCTTGTTTCACCGATCAGGACAAAACTCCAAAAGCCAACACCCAGTCAGCTCATAAGGCTGGGAGGAAGTAGGCACTTACGTATCTTGCCGGCAGGGATTAACTGGGGCAACCCAAGGGAGGGGAGTGAATATGGCAGTATCCATTCACATGACTAATACATATACCCTTTGACCAGGCAGTCTCTTCTGCAATGTAACCTACAGATACAGCTGCACATGTACAAGGTTTCCATAAGAGTATTCATCACAGCTTTCCTTTTAACAACACAGGCAACAACCCCAGTTTCCCCTAATGGGAGCCTAGGTAAATAAAGTATATCCAGATAATTGAATACTACGCAACTTGAAAAAAGGAAAAAATTACCCAAATGAGCAAAATTTATAAACAGTCCACAGGAAAAGAGACACAAAATACTTGAAAAGATATTCTGCTTCACTCTTAGTAAAAGAAATGCCAATTAAAACTACACCGTGTCATTTTTATTGCCTTTCCTACTTGCAAAAATTCAAAAGCTTTATCACATATTCTGTTAGTGAGGTGGTGGGAGCAGAGTTGCTGTGTTAAAAGTTGCTGGTCAGAACACAAAGTGATTCACCCCATGGAGGGAGTTTGGCAATAGCTAAGAAAACTGCAGGTGCTTCACCTGTGACCCAGCAATTTCACTTCTAGAAATTTACCCCAAAGATATGCCTCTAGAAATTTAAAACAGCAGAGGCACAAATCCATTCACTTACCATCATAAAATATAACAAAAAATGATGAAACAACCCAAATGCCCATCCACAGGAGACTCGTTGCATAAATGTCTGATTGCAGTACTAGGGAAGTACAAGATAAGCCTAGAACAGCTTATTCAAGAAAGCCAAAGAATGTCCCCAAAACACACCAGCAAGCTTAAAAGGCCTCCCACGGTCAAATCTGGGATAATTTGAGCACCAAGAAGAGCGGTGACGACAATGAGAACATGCTAAAGAGCAACACACCAAGTGGAAAAACACCCCAGAGTCCACGAGTTACAGAAAAGGCGAAAGGGAAGTGAAGCTCTTCCTCACTAAAAAAAGGACAGCTAAAAATGTAGAAAGAACGGGAAAAACACTGCAAGATATCAGCCTGGGGAAAGACTTCATGAAGAAGACTGCCATGGCAATTGCAACAACTAAAATAAACAAATGGGACTTAATTAAACTCAAAAGCTTCTGTACAGCTAAGGAGACAACAACCAAAGCAAACAGAGAATCTACACAATGGGAAAGGATATTTGCATATTTTGAATCAGACAAAAGCTTGATAACTAGGACCTATAGAGAACTCAAATTAATCCACATGAAGAAAGCCAAAAATCCCATATACCAATGGGCAAGAAACATGAATTGAACCTTCTCTAAAGAAGACAGACGAATGGCTAACAAACATATGAAAAACTGCTCATCATCCCTAATTATTAGAAAAATGCAAATCAAAACCACCCTGAGATACCATCTAACCCCAGTAAGAATGGCCCACATCACAAAATCTCAAAACTGCAGATGCTGGCATGGATGTGGAGAGAAGGGAACAGTTTTACACTGCTGGTGGGACTGCAAACTGATACAATCGTTTTGGAAGGAAGTATGGAGAACTCTCAAAGAACTCAAGCTAGACCTCCCATTTGATCCTGCAATCCCATTACTAGGCATCTACCCAGAAGGAAAAAAATCCTTTCATCATAAGGACACTTGCAGTAGACTATTTATTACAGCTCAATTTACAATCGCCAAAATGTGGAAACAGCCTAAATGCCCACCAATTCAGGAATAGGTTAACAAGCTGTGATATATGTACACTATGGAATACTATTCAGCCATTTAAAAAAATGAAGACTTTACAGCCTTTGTCTTGACCTGGATGGAAGTGGAACACATTATTCTTAGTAAAGCATCTCAAGAATGAAGAAGCATGAATCCCATGTACTCCATTTTGATAAGAGGACAATTAATGACAATTAATGACACAGTGGGGGTGGGGGAAGGGGAGAGCAGAGAGAGAAAGAATGAGGGAGGGGGTGGGGAAAGAAACAATAGAGAGAGGGAAGGAGCGAGGGGGGTGGGGTCTTGGAGTGTGCCACACCTTTTGGGGGCAAAACACGATTTTAAGAGGGACTTTACCTAACAAATGCAATCAGTGTAACCTGGTTTCTTGTACCCTCAATGAATCCCCAACAAAAAAAATACATATATATATATATATATATGTAGGAAGAACAGCAGAACTGGAAAGTCATCCTTTTGTGATGTCATAATTAATACAAGTCAGGGGTATAAACAGATGCTAAAACAATTGAGTAAAGTTGTTGAAGAAGAGGTTAGCCACATGACCTCAAATTCCATCTCACAGATCATTTATTGAGTACAAAGGAAATAGGTACCTTTATAATGAGAGATCTGGCAGATACTATCTTAATCAGGTGATCAGACTAAGCACTCCTAATAATGAGGCAAACTGCTATGAGGTGCCTTATGTGATACAGTAGGAAGTATATAATATCACTGACGTGATCTTCTAATGAAAATATATAATCCAAATACAGATAGGGTAACATCAACAGGACAACTATTTAACACTGACAATGTCCTAAAAGATTCCTTCTCCCCGAAACGGAGAGAGCTTCTCTCTCCCCACTTGAATTCTCTCTCTCTACCAGGAGCTTTAGTGTTTTCTGTGTTCTTTTCTGTAAATAAATTCTGTCTTACCACTGGGGGGTGGCAGGGGGAAATAATGTAATGAAGAATAATAAAATACATGTATTTAAAAAAAAAAAATTCCTTCTCCCCCAAAAAGGTGAAGGTCCTTCTCTTTTCTAGACAAAAAGTGACAGGATGATCAAATTCAATATTCAATATCTAACAGATCCTGGAATGAAAAAAAACCTTACGCATAATGCTTTTGGAAAGTAAGAAAAAATTTTAAAGTAGACTAGATAACATTATTGTATTAATGTCAAATTTCTTGAGTCTGACAATTTTATTATTGAGACATGGAGTCCTTAGGAAATATACCCAGTTAAGTGCCTTTAAATATAAAGAATGGAGACATTCTATATGTTCTGATATTTTTAAAAGTTCCTTTAGCATATTTTATGTAAAAACAAAGGCAGACAGAACAGTGCATATATAGAATCTTACCTTGGTCTAAAAATGTTGGGGAAGGATAAATCATACAATTTCCTTGTACGCACACATGTAACTTCTGGAAGGATATATAAGAAACAGAAGTAGTTACCTGTGGCAGATAACAAAGAAAAAAGCAGAGAACACAGCAGACGAGCGACAGAGGTAGGAGTAAACACACTTGCTGTATACTTTTTTGAATATTTTGAGAGGCCCTTTTAATCCCAGCAAACAGTCCGGCCCCCTCCTCCTTACAAGTTATACAGGAGAATAGAGATTCCTTAACATTTTCCAGAGGTGTCAATGGTGTCCTTGGTGTGGTCAAATATGACCTGAATGGGGAAGAGTAGATGTGTGGTTCAACAAAACACAGCAAAAGTCTTACAATTATACTGATGAACAAAACTTTAATCATCAAAAATGATCAACACAACATTATTATAACAGAAAAAAACTGAAAATAGTCCAAATGTTTAAAAAAAAAAAAAAAGGCTTAATGTTGGGCTATCCAAAGGAATACTAGGAAGATATGGCCAAAGTATAGGCCATGACCTTGAAAGATGTTTATGTAGTATTTTACAATGAAAAGGGCATATACCCTACACAATTTCATTTAAGATCGTACACATGTAAACATAGAAATGCATAAAGCCATACAGCTATCTTGGGGTGATAGGATGATAGTATTTTATGTTTCCTTCTGTTTACTTTTTTTAATTTTCTCAAAAAATGAAATCATATGGGTTATTTACGTAGCAAGCTTATTATTATAAAGTGGACCTGTAAAGCCCTGCACAGAAAGCTCTGTAGAGGTTCTTCCTCTCTGACTTCAAGGTTGGGAAAACACTTGCAGACCGCTTAGTTTGGGGATAGCCAATACGTGCCTCTAGCTGCTATAACATTTTTCAGTATAATGTGCAGGGAGAGAAAGGGGCCTCTGGCTAGGACACCAAAGCAATCTGTCAACCTGCCAACAACCCCTAAGTGCAAGTCAAGGAGTTCAACACTCATGGGACCATGATGCTTCCCCTCTCAGTCCCCAGGGAATGATCATATCTGAGGGGGAAACAGATCCTCATTTCAACAGAAGACCCCTTGCAAAGTGCCACATGTCAGTTCAGACAGCACCTGAAGCTAAGGACCCCTGTAAAAAGCTGCCAGAGCAGCTGCCCCACCATCAGGATATCCTGCTAACTCTGGAAGGAGGGACACTGGCCTTCCGTAAGAAAACTGAGAAATGTCCAGTTTCTATCAACTTGCTGGCTGCTAAGCCAGTGAGTAGAAGGAGGTCTACTTCATTCTACAGCACAGCAGGCTCAAGGGACATAGGTTTGAAATCAAACCCAAATTTGAAGCTCCCCTTCTTTTCATTCACCCTCCTACCTGAGCAAGTCACTGCTCTGCACCCTGGGTGTAACCTGGTGGTAACAGAGTCTTCTACTAGAGCCATAAATGTTAAATGAACTACATGTGCATGTCTGAGCATGTGCATAGGAGGACAAATAAACAGAGAGCAAATGGTGACAAGGCCACCTTAGCACAGGATGGAATAAGCCAAACACAAGGGCTTGACACACAATCACCTGCAGCAAGATTCAAGGTCTCCAGGGACTAAGACTGGCATCATTTACCTCCCCAAAAGGGAAGAAATTACTGGATTACAAAAAAGTCACATCCAAGTCCCACCTGTCAAAGACATTCAGAGTTGACATAGTCACTGGCTTTACTTTAAATGGAACATAAACTAAATGACCCAATGTTTGTTTTTAGAAGTAAAACAAGCTTTATCCCTAGATCCTAGTAAATTTGAACAGAAAAAAAAAATTTTGCATTCAGCAAAAGTTTAGGTGCTAACCAAAATAAGGTAGGTCACAAAACTAGTGGACCTTTAAATTGGCATATATTAGTAAGATCACCTATTTATCAATGAACTATTATATCACCAAGAAGAGGATCAGGTCCCTTATAACAGGAGTATGAAGTTTAAGTGGGACATTGAATTTACCCCCAAAATTTCAGTAAGACCAAAGTTCAGCACCAAATTCCTACATATTCTAAAAATAAAGGAGCCAGGAGTGGGAGACAGGCAATAAGCTTCCAGATATTAAAGAATGATTCTTACCTAGAGGCCTTCATGAAGGAGGCAGAAAAAGTGAACCCTGCCATTACCCCACACCAGCTCTCCCCAATCCCCCAGTCTCTATGAGAAGAGGACCAGAGAGGGAGAAGTGGAGGCTACCAGCCTTCTGACACATGCAATGTTCCCCAGGTTCTCCCAGCAAGGTGTGTTCCCCTCTCAAGTGTCATCTGATAGAGTATTAAGAGAACTGCTCAAAAACTGGAGCAGATTTGTTTCCTAGTTGGACATGTTCTCAGGCCCTGAACATGCTAATTTGTCCTGAGCCTAACTGAACTAGGAAGAAATTCAAGAGGACTGGCCAAACTGAGATAAGGGGCAGCACTGAGGAAGCTTCTGTCCCCACTATTTAGTAGAGCAAGGAGAGGAGAGGTTAGGGAACAAACGAACACCACAAACAGTAGCTCGCCTACAGCCATCATGCATGCTCCCCTCCATGGGGACCATCTACAGGTGAAAGGACCTTATAGCAAATCTCCAGGTGAAAACACTCTCAAGATGGTAGTAACATCACTGGCTAAACATGTGAAACATGTGACTTCTCCTGATGTGGGGTCTGGCTACATGCTCTGCTTTGCTCTCAGAATTGGTATCTCCCTGGCAAGATGCACTGACTTGCTAAAGCAAGGTCCTGCAGCACACTCTTCCTCCTGCCGCAGCGACTGTGAAGGTGTGAAGATGAGGCCTTCATCACCCTGCTGTCCTGGGACAACACAGATCCTCTACCAACCTGTGAGAGATGTGCAGAGTGACACAGATACAAACCTTTATTGTTTTAAGCCAAGAATGTGATTTGGAGAGTTACCACAGCATAACTTAGCCCATCCTGACTGAAAAAAATAAATAAATAAATAAGAAGGAAGACATAAACCTAGAGTCAAACCACCACATCAAGAAATTATGTAGGCTCTCCGCCCAGTCGTGGTCTGGAGCTTTGAGCTCAGAACCGGTCCAGGGCACGGTGAGGACTCTAAAGGAGCTGCCACGCCAGGGCTGGCGTGGTCACGGCCATCGCTAAGGGAGTCCAGGCACACTTGCTCACTGATTCGGCCGGCTCCTGGCCAGCTGTGCAGAAGGCTGGACCAGCAACAGATAGCGAGGACTCGAGCGTGGGTGGCAGCAGCAACACCATGGATCTCTCCTTTATGGCTGCACAGCATTATTGACGATAAAGTCCAGTCATGCAGGAGGTTCTCGGAAGATGGCAGCGGAGACAGTCCCGTAGCCCTTCTCTCTCCAGTTAGCAGTCCACCCCCTACCCTGGATTGGAAGTCTAGAACTCCAACTCATCCAGAATCCAGATTGTCTGCATTTACAATTGGTCTGGAACTCTTGAACTATAAAAGCTGCAGTCACCACCCCAGTTCCTAGGTGGAGGGCTGGTCAACCACAACCGTAGAAGTTTCCAGTCCAATTTCACTGTCCTGCTCATATAGCTAAAAACTGAAAATCAAACATGGGGTGGAACCAGCGGAAAAACTCTGACAACATGAATAAACAGAACGGTGCAACTCCCCCCAAAAATGACAAACCATCCAATCCAGACTATCCCATCGACAAACAGATAGTGGAGATGTCTGAAATTGAATTTAAAATCTGGATTGTAAACAAGATTAATAAAATGGAAACAAATATGAAGATAGAGATTATAGGATTAATTCAGAAGATGTCTCAAGAATTCAACCAATTCAAAGACAAAATGACCAAAGATCTCGACACATTGAAACAAAAAGTTGCAACCCTCAAAGATATGAGAAATACAGTAGAAGCCCACAGCAACAGAATAGAGCAAGCTGAAGAAAGGATTTCTGACACCGAAGACAGAGACTTTGAACACTCTCAAATGCTCAAAGAGATAGAGAAATGGAAGACAAAAACAGATTATTCTCTCAGAGAACTCTGTGATAACTCAAAGAAAACCAATATTCATCTTATACGGATACCTGAAAGCGACGATCTGGCTTCACATGACACAGAGTCCCTTCTTCTTGAGATTATGAAAGAGAATTTTCCAGACATACCTAGAGACTCTGAAATTCAGATAGCAGATAGTTTCAGAACCCCAGCACAACTTAAATAAGACATCCCCCAGGCATATTGTAGTTAATTTCACTAAAGTTAACATGAAGGAGAAGATTCTAAAAGCAGCCAGATGCAAGAAATCCATTACATACAAGGGGAAGAATATTAGAATTACTGCAGATCTCTCTGCTCAAAC